>JADLZK010011757.1:0-148952 GCA_015847255.1 Hyparrhenia diplandra
AGTAAACTTCAAGTATTTAAAAATTCGACCTGCATGGGTACTGACGCCCCCACCCATACACAACGGCAACATAGATGGTGTGAGAACGACCACGACTGGGGCTGGTGTGAGAACTATTAGGTGGAACATTGAGATGGAATAGAGATAGGTGGTAAGAAGAAGAAAGATAGACTCCACAGATGTCGATGGTGAAGGAGTAAGAGTAAAAATACGGTCTATTTTCAACAAAAGTGACATCACGAGAGATGCGAAAACGGCAAGCTTAAGGATCATAACAACCATAACCTTTATTGTTGCCCAAACATGGATCAGATAACACCCAGAGGTCAGCTTGACCAATGGTCCGCTTGGATTGAATTGAAATGCAATGTCTTGCTTACAATGGGGGGTTGGCTGCTGCTTATAGAGGCAGAGCCCCTTGCCTCTTCCCCTACCAACTCCCTAGAGCATATTCTTGCATAAAGCAAGATGCTTAGCCTACTTGGAAACCATGGCAACTCATGATCAACTTGAGAGCCAAGGCAACCTTACTTTAGCAAAAGCAAAATACAGGAAAGTAAGAAACAAGTACTAGAGCTAGAGATTAACCACTGTCAAGCTCCCCCTAAGACCTAGCACTACATCGCCTTCTTCGCACCAATCCTCCCCCTCATCTCCCGAAAACTTTGATCTTTCGAGGGGACTTGGTAAGAATGTCGGCCAGCTGATCCGTTTGTGGGGATGTAGGTGGCCTTGATGCTTCCATCTTCCAGACATTCCCTGATGAAGTGGAACTTAGTCAAGGGTTCCCGCAATTCCAATCCGGGAACTTAGAAAAACTTATTAAGGGCTTTTAACAGTTGTCCCAAACAACTGATTTATAAGCTTCCAAATTCCCGCCTTGCCCCTCCAATTGCATCTAGACTTACTTATCAGCTATGTTGACTCCAATCAATTCATGAGGTCTCTTTTTGTAGAAGGATATCGTAGGGTGCAAATACATCGCACACCCTAAACGGGGGTGGCCTTTGATATATATAGCCGGATGGCTTGGAGTACAAGTAGAAATAGAGTTTGACTACAATACAAGTCGCCTTTACATATCTAATATGTCTATATATATCGAGCTATACATATCTATATATAGGAGGCTACACTTAGCTATGCATATCTCTAATACCCGCCCTCGTCTAAGCGGGGAGAGTCTCGACGCAAAGACTGACCGAAGTCTGAAGAGTCAGACAGGCAAGCCTTTGGTCATGATGTCCCGAACCGGGTGTGATGATGGGACATGGAGGACTCGGACTGGGTCCCTGAGCAACCTTGTCGCGACGGTGAATGTCAATCTCAATATGCTTTGTGCGCCGATG
The DNA here is from genome assembly GCA_015847255.1 of Hyparrhenia diplandra. Lineage (NCBI taxonomy): Eukaryota > Viridiplantae > Streptophyta > Magnoliopsida > Poales > Poaceae > Hyparrhenia > Hyparrhenia diplandra. The sequence goes on from JADLZK010011757.1 coordinate 1,350, forward strand.
GTGAACAGATTCGGTCATGTAAATCATACCGACATTATCGCAATAAACAATCGCGGGTCGAAGCAAGTGGAGTGTGAAGTTCACGGTAACCGACGGAAACAAAGACACTCGGCTACAAAGATATTCCCCGGATTCCTCGCCCCTCAAAGACTAGAGCGAGAGATGCTGGTCTCCGCTGGAAGACCAAGACACCAAGTTGTCACCAAGATAGACACAATATCCCGAGGTCGACGAGAGTCCGACAAAACCACCCCGGGTCACGAGTAGGAGGTGAGGGAGTTCACCGGACTGCTACGAGATGGAGACCAGAGGAAAGGGTGCCCTTGACGTAGCGTGAGAATCCTCTTAAGCAAAGCGAGATGAGGCTCCCGGGGATCATGCATGAAGAGGCATATCCGCTGAACGGCATGAGCAATATCAGCCGAGTAAGTGTCAAACATCGAGAGCACCGCGCAGGCCGCGGTAGTGGGTCGGGTCGGCTATGGGAGATCCATCTGGCGTAAAAGCTTCATGCGAGCATCAACCGGGAGTGGTCAGAGTGACATTCTCGACATACCAAAGACGCCGTAAAAGGTCACCGATATTGACGCTTGTGATAGAAAAAGACCGCTGCGCATCGCGGTAAATGTAAATCCCAAGAAAAATGATGAAGTTCCCAAGATCCGTCATAGCTTAACTTCAGATCGTAGCCGCTCCATGATGCGGGCGAAGAAGAGTCGACGATGAAGCGTCGAGGATAATATCATCAACATAAAGTAGCAAGTAAGCAACGCCGAGGAGCCATTCTTGTAAACAAAAAGAGACGAATCGAGACAATCGCGACAAAAAGCCCAAAGTCCGAAGAAAGTTGGCGGGCGCTGGTACCATGCTCGAAAGTGCTTGGTTGAGACCGTATAGAGATTTCGAAGAAGACGCATACATGATCGTGCCGTGGGATCAACAAAACCCGAGACCGCCGGCGAGATACACCGTCTCATTGAGATGACCATGAAGAAAAGCATTCTTGACATCCAATTGATGTATAGGCCAGCGCGAAGCCGCAATACCGAGAACAACTTCGAATCGTGGCTGGTTTAACAACCGGACTAAAGGTTTCATCGTAGTCAATGCCATACCTCCGAGAACCCACGAACAACCCATCGAGCCTTGTGGCGAGCAAGAGAGCCATCAGAATGATGCTTATGCTTGAAAATCCATTTACCGAGACCACATTGGCATTGGATGGTCGAGAACGAGACGCCAAGTACCATTATCAATCGAGCCTTGTATTCATCCAACATCGCTGCTCGCCGGTTAGGATCAGCTAGAGCACCTGCGATAATTCCCTGGAATCGCGGCTGTAGTAGCGGAGAAACCCAGGCGCTGAATTGGTGGAGGAAGGTGCCCGGTCTGTGACCGTGTTGCTGGCCGAGATGGATCAGCAACAACCTGTACAGGTGCATCGATGGGTACAGGAGCAGCAGGGACTGGAACAGCCGGAGGTGCAGCCTGGGGCGCGGTTGAGGCAACTGTGGCCGGAGCGATGGTTGTCGAGGGACGCCGGCTGAAGTGGACAGTAACGGTGGTTTCGGTGGAAGACCGTCAGCTGTACGTTGCTGTGGAAAACCCGGCAGCGGCACCTTGCTGCCGACCACCACCACCAGCAGCAGCACCTTGCTGCCGACCAGCAGCAGCAGCAGCACCTTGCTGCCGACCAGCAGCAACACCGTGAGTATCTTGCTGCCGGTGGGTGGCTGCAGGTGCGCCTGTAGGTGCTGTGAAGGCACCAGGAGCAGCCCGCCAGTAGATGAAGCACCGGGGGCTCGAAGCACAGGACCGAGCCAAAGTATGGCTGGGTCCTGCTCCGGGCTTTAATCGTCGCGGTACCGGCTGTGGAGAAAGCCGGCCCGTGTGGGCCAACCCGATGAAGAGGTTGGCGGAGGCACCGGAAGACGATCCTGTAACAAAAATCAAGAGACTCCGTGAGGGCGGTTTAGCAAACCGCGAAACGGAAAGTAAGACTCATCAAAAACCACATGGCGGGACACGATCACTTTGCGAAAGTGGAGAGATCGAGGCATCGATAACCCTTTGGGAGGAAGGGTAGCCTATGAACACACATGCCGATGAGCGAGGAGCAAGCTTGTGGGAAGTCGTGGCACTAAGGTTGGGATAACAAAGACAACCAAAAATCCGAAGTAAGGAATAATCCGCATCTTGTGATAAAGAAGATGAAACGGAATATTCATGCGTGGATGGACGCGGGACGGGCGCCGATTGAGGAGATAAACGGCGGTGGATAGAGCCTCCCGCCCAATATTGTGGTGGCATAGCAAAGATGGAGCGGGAGTGTGCGAACAACATTTTCGGGGTCGCGTAGCATCCGCCGCCTTTGCCGTCGCGAAGCATGATGCCGCGACTACCAAGATAGGTAGAGGTGGCATTGTTGATGAACTCCGTGCCGTTATCCGCACGAAAGCACTTGACGGGCAAGCTGAGGCGAAAGTGTTAGCAAAGGAAATGAAATGGACAAGATGTGTGTGCACGTCGGATTTATGCCGCAGATGGAAAAGACCAACAATAGTGGCCGTGAATCATCCACAATCACAAGATAATATTTAAAACCGGACACACTAAGGACCGGGGATGTCCATACATCACAATGAACAAGTTCAAAAGGTGCTAATGAGCAAGACGAAGAACTACCAAATGGTAAGCGGGCATGTTTGCCAAGTTGACATGCATGACAAAAAGACGGTCTACTTTATTATATGAAATAGCCGATATCTCGATTAAGGCGAGCTATGGTGGCAAAAGTGCGGGATGACCGAGGGGAGAGTGCCACGGGGATGAAGAAGTGGTGGCAACATGACATTGCTGGCTGGTGGACTTGATGATGGAAGTGTGTAGAGGTCCCCACCACTATTGCGGCGTGGAATCATGGTCCCGGCCTGCAGATTCTTAACGAAAAACCATAAGCATCAAACTCAATGGAGCGTTATTGTCGCGAGTAAATTGACGGACCGATAACAAGTTGCGAACAAGATGTGGAGCGACAAGAACATTATTGAGGTTAAAAAGATGATCGGCTATAGGAATAATGGATGTGCCATGACTAGAAATGGGATAGAAGCCCCATTGCCGACCGTGATGAAGGACGGCGAATGAGGTAGACGGGGAGAGAAGTATACCGTCGTTTGGCGGACATGTGGGATGTGCGCCGGTGTCGAGGACCCGCCCGAAGGGCCATCGGTTGAGGAGGCGATGAGGGCGCCCGATCCCAGCCACCGATCATTTTGAGGAAAGCGAACGCCGTGCGCGCCGAGGGAGAGGCGCGAGTGGAGGACGCCATTGTTGCGAGCGGGCGCCTGCGCGGCTGGCCGAGAGGCATGCCCGGCCACCCGGTTCATACAACCACGGGCCGCCAGGAGGGACGCCGAGCGCCCGCCAAACGATGTTTGGGAGCACAAGACACCGCCGACGGCCACCGCCGCCGTTCTTCGCCACGGTGCCCTTCCCTTTCTTTGCCCTTCAGCCGCCACCACCACCACCACCACGATTGTTGGTGTTGCTTCGAGGAGGTGGAGCTTGAGGGTGATGAGCGAGGGGCCGGGCCCGGTGGTGCCGACCGCGCCGAGCCGTGTCCGAGGAGGCCTTCTCGGTCGGTGGCAGGCGAATCTCCTTGAGACGGAGTGTGTTGAGCGCCGAGGTGAAGGACGGAAGGACCTCCGGAGTTGGCAATGATGTCCGCCGAGTTTGCAAAACGCGGATTGAGACCGCGAAGCAAGCCTGAGCACAAGCCGTGGCTCCGAGACGGGCTGACCCACATCACGGAGGGCATCACCGCCCGCTTCATCTTCCGGGCGTAGGCGTCGATGGTGAGATCACCCGATCATAGTATGGAAGTCCGACCCAAGACGATCGCACGGGAGGCCTTGTTCGCCTGAAACAAGGCGGTGATGGCGTAGAGGTCATGTGCCGCCCGGTCCGTGCTCCATGGCTAGGTCGAGGACGCCGCCATCAACATAGCCATACATCCAGCTCGAACGCAGCGTCCGTTGAGACCAGTGCGACGCAGGGGTCGCGGAGGGATGGAGCCGCCGATGTGGCCCGCCAAAGACATCAAATTTGCCACACATGGCGTTGAAGAACGCACCACTTCGTGAAGTTGGGCAGCTCGCATCGAGGACGACGGACGTGTAGCTTCACATTGACGGTGGCGTAGGAGAAGAGCACAGTGGGCAACAAAGCATCCCCTGGTCGGCATGGTGGTCGAGCCGAGATACCCGAGGTCGCAGAAGCTTCGGTTGCCGCCCATGGCGAGGAGGCGGCGCGGTCGAGGGAGGAGCACGCCGCCCGTGGTGCGGTGGGTGCGCGGCGCGGATGCAATCGACGGGCGGTGGAAGGACGCGTCGGGGCGTAAGTGATGCGTCGCCGAAAAGAGGAATCAGCGGAAGAGTAGGGGGAAACCGAACGGGATTAGGAAAGTAACGCGATGCGCATACCATGTAGAAGGATATCGTAGGGGGGGGCAAATACACCGCGACACCCTAAACGGGGTGGCCTTTGATATATATAGAGACGGATGGCTTGGAGTACAAGTAGAAGTAGAGTTTGACTACAATACAAGTCACTTTTTACATATCTAATATGTCTATATATATCGGGCTATACATATCTATATATAGGAGGCTACACTTAGCTATGCATATCTCTAATACTTTTCTAGCGCATTCCTCTCAATTCTCTGTCTCTTTTTTTTTCTTCTACAACTACCTAGCTCGATCACGCTTGCTTGGACGACGCCTTTGAAAAAAGAGGAATTCGAGAGAATCTTCGAACTACACGCCCTAAAGCAAGCATTCTACGGACTACTAGGATTTGTACTATCTTTGCTTTTTCCCCTCGTCTATGGCCTTGATGCTTCCATCTTCCGGACATTCCCTAACTAAGTGTGCTTGCTCCTGTCATGGAAGACCGGGTTCTTGGCCAATGCGAGTGCAGACTTGCTGTCCACCCTCAGCTCCACAACCTCCACGCCTCCCCGAGTAGCCTCGACAGCCACAGTGCATGCTTCGATGCGGTGGTGGCAGCGACGCACTACGCCTCCAAACAGCGGGGCCACTACCTTCACGCTTGATGGATTGCCGGTGATCGACTGACCCTCCTAGGAAGAACATGGTTCCACCGGGTGCTCCGGCTTGTGTCCCATCACCGCCCGGTCGGTGTCGCAATAGCCGATGAAGTGGGGGGAGTCAGGCGCTCTCTTTTGTAGTGGAGCCCGAAGTCCGGCGTCCCCACGCATCAGGAGCACACGCTTCCAGCACTGCGAGGTGCTCTGCCGTGGGCCGCTCCATGAACCTGCAGGTGCTCCGCCGTGGGCCGCTCCATGAACCGGCTCAGATAGCCGACGGCGAACGCCAAGTCTGGCCGGGTGTGCACAAGGTACCACAGACTTCCCATCAGCCGCCGGTACATCGTCGCATCCACCTCCTCCGCCGTGCTCTCCTTGCTCGCCTTCAGCTTCTCCTCCATCGGGGTGGTTCTTTGGATTGATCCACCATGTCTCCCACTCGAAAACTTCGCCCCGTAGATGGATGAGCGGCGTGATGCCCTTGGCATCCTCGGGCGAACCTCGACGCCGAGGTAGTAGCTGCTGTGCCTAGGTCGCTCATCTCGAGCGATCCTTCATGGCGGCCTTGAAGCTCTCCACCTCCCTCCAATCGGCGCCGATGATGATCGGTCGTCAACGACGCCACCGGCCACCGGGAGTCCTCCATGCCGCCGGTACACCGCTTGCCGCCTCATGCGCGCTTCTCTCGCTTCGCCGTGGCGTCCAACTTCTCGTTCAGGCAGCATACCTTCCCTTTTTCTCCGGCAATGGCAAAGCCGGCGGCCGCCGCCGTATACCTCCCTCCCTTGAGGTCGCCGTTGAGGAAGGCGGACTTCACGCCCATGTGGTGGACCTTCCACCCTTCCTACGCCGCCCGGTCGAGGAGCACCCGCACCGGACTCCATCCTCGCAGGCGAATGCGTCTTCGTAGTCAACTCCCTCCGCTACGGGAATGCTGCGCCACCGGCCTCGCCTTGTGCTTGGTGACCAACCCATTCTCGTCCTTCTTGAGCTCGAAGACCCACTTCGGGCCGAGATGGGGCGGTGGCGGGTCGGGGGGGAGGTCCATGAGCTCCCTGTGTCCCGGTTCTTTCTCAACCGCCCGAGCTCGCTTCATTGTCGCCTCCCACTCTTGGATGGCCCTTGGCCTCCGTGTGGTTGATGTGCTCCCCGTCGCGTGAGGTGGAGTCGAGCGAAGAGTCAGCTCTACCATCCCGGGGAGACTCATCCCGATGATGTTATCACCGTCGCGTAGCGGAGTGGTTCGTCGTAGCAAGCGCCCAGCTCCCTCGTCGCCCTCCGGCGGGCGTAGCCAACTCGATCGAGGGCGCGGACGATGGCGCGCTTCGCCGCATGATCGGCGACGCCCGGGCGGGGAGTTTGAGGTCCCCCCCACCTGGCCGCCGCTTCTCGCCCCCGAGCCGGAGCGGGGATGCGACGGCGCGGATGCGGTCGGCGAGTAGCTTGGTGGCGATTGTTTGGCTCCCCGATCCCTGCGCCCCTCCACCCGCTAGATGACAATCCCTCATCCGCCGAGCCACCTCCTCTCCATCCTTCAGCGAATCTCACCCGCGGCTCTCGCCAGAAGACCACATCCACGACGCCGCAGACGTTGGGTGGATGGGTCGAGACGCGTAGGCCTTGGCGCCCGCACTGATGAAAGATCCCGACCGTTTGTGATCGTCCGGCTTCTTCGATTCAGCGGATCCTTGGTGAACGAGCATAACCACGGCCGAGCGTCTTGTAGTGCCCCCTGCGGTGCCTTGCCGTGCCAAGCCTGCGTGCGGCGTCATGCCCTGGCGCCTTGGCCCTGAGCCGGTTGAGCAGTAGGCGGCGGTGACCATGGCCGCACGAAGTGCGCCGGCGAGGACTCCGCCTTAGCAACGCCGGGCCATGGCAACCGCGGTCCGGGTTCGGCTCCACGGCGCCGTCACGCCGGCGAAGAGAGGTGTTGTAGTGGCGTTGGATACCCTCCTCCACGCAAAGAGGCGGTGAACTCGCCGACGGTGAACTCCCGCCGTTGTCCGGGTCCGGGGTGTGCGCCTTTACTTCCACTGCATCTCCGCGCGGCGCCGCGGGGGTCTTGATGGCGCTTAAGCCATGTCCTCGTCGTGCCGAGCGCCACCCACATGTATCGCAGCGTGGCGTTGTGCACCGCAGTAGGAGTAGCGCCGCCATCGAAGTCGCCGGCATGATCGGCCCACAGAGAACCCCCGTGGAACCAACTCCAATGGGTCCCCGGCGCGGTGTACTTGGCCTCCGACGGGAACGGAGCTCGACGATGCTTGGTGATGACGCAGGTGTCGCGATCCGCGCGACGTGCTTGATCGCCGGCAGATCGCACGCATTGTCCCCTGGGCGGCTTCTCCGGCAGCGTCGAAGTGAAGATGGTCGTGAGCGCGCAGCCAGCGCCACGCCTCTCATCCTTGCACGCGGCGAACCGGGGCCGGCTTGGCGGTGCCCATGTGGAGGATGTAGTGCCGACATGCCCGCTGCACCTTGACGAAGCCGCTCACCCGCGGTCCCAAATCCCGCCAGTCGTGCTTGATCTCCACCGAGACCCTCCTTCATCGAGCGCCCGGACTCATGATCGAGTTCGGGAGCGTCGGGATGTAATACACCCCGTGGAGCACCCTGTGCTCGCCGCTCTTGGCCTCGAAGATGATGGAACCGATGCCGTGGATCTCCACCTTCGACTCGTCGCGAACCTCACCGTGCCTCCGGCCGTCGTGTCAGTCGGTGAAGAGCTTCGCGCCCGCCCGATCATGTGGTGAGTCGCACCGGTGTCCAAGTACCCGACCATCGATCTTCGGCGGCCCGGCGGTATGGAGAAAGCCATCACCTTGGGCTCATGAGATGTCCCGCAACGCCGATTTGGCGTAGAAGGAGGAAGCTTGAGCCTGGCTGGCGCTCCGCCGCATCCATCTCCACGAACCCGCCACGCAAGGGAAGCGAGCATGATCCTCCCTACGCTTGCAACGCAGGTGTGCGCACCTCACTCTCCCGATCAGCGGCGAGGTTGGGGGCAATCCCGTGCCAGTGACCGGCGCGGTTTGTCGTCGCGGTTCGATCGCCGATCGCCCGGCCTTCTCCCTTGCACCTTGATCGCCGCCCTTCCCCTTGTTCTTCGCCACCGCGAAGGACGGCGATACGCGGCCGCCATCCTTGACGACCCGGCTCCCCTCCTCCTTCTCGAAGGCCCGCCCCGGCTCGGCGGTGTCTGGAGGCTGCGGTGTTCGCCTCCGCCCCGGCGCCTTCTCACGATCTGGATCGACTTGAGGTGCGTGGTGGCGTCCTCGATGGTGAGCTCCGTGAAGTCGAGCATAGTCTCGATGGAGAGGACCAGCTACTTGTACTTGAGGGTCGGTGTCGCCATTATGGGCCATCCGCTCCATCAGGTTGGTCAAGCGCAGGGGCAAAGTCCTCGACTTGCTCACCGCGCGAAAAGTGAGACCTTCCCACTCGGCTGGCAGCGGCGGCTGCGTCCGCCGCTAGACGTGCTCCCCGCCGACGCGCGCTCGTGGCAATCGCCTCCCAGCGATCTTGGCCGTCTCCTCCTCCCGGTGATGGCGGCGCCCGGCTCCGGCGGCACAGCCCACGGAGAAGGCCTCCAAGGCCCACCGATCCTCCCGTGCGAGATGTCGCCGTAGCGCCACGGCCTCCCAGCTGCGCGCGCTGGAGCTTCACCTTCATCAAGACGCTCCACTCATGGTAGCTGGCGCCATTGGATCCCGGTACACCTACACCACCGGGGAGCGACGACGCCGGCGGGCCGACGCCTCATGAACGTGCCCCGGGCCGACGGCGCCGCTCTGGGCACCTCGATCCTCCGGCCCACGCCGCGCCTTCTCATCCTCCCAGCCGCTTCACCTCCTCCCTTGCGCAGGCGCGACGCAGCGACCATCACGGCCCGAGGCCTGCCGCCGCCTTCACGGCCCGCCTCCTCCGCGGCGGGCTCCTCCGGACTCGGCAGCCCTCGGCCCGACGGAACTGCCTTCCCGGCCTCGGTCGACAAGTAGCGTCTCGGCTAAGGTAGAACCCATGGTGGTGGTGATGGTGGCGGCGGTTGGGGAAGACTTGCAAGAACCCTTGGCTCTAGATACCAATTGTTGCCCAAACATGGATTAGATAACACCCGAGGTCAGCTTGACCAATGGGCGCTTGGATTGAATTGAAATGCAATGTCTTGCTTACAATGGGGGTTGGTCTGCCGCTTATATAGGCGAGAGCCCCTTGCCTCTTCTCCTACCAACTCCCTAGAGCATATTCTTGCATAAAACAAGATGCTTAGCCTACTTGGAAGCCAAGGCAACTCATGATCAACTTGAGAGCCAAGGCAACCCTACTTTAGCAAAAGCAAAATGCAAGAAAGTAAAATACAAGTACTAGAGCTAGGGACAACCAACATCATTTATGTTCAAGGCTATAAACCAAAAAGACACACTCAACCGATTGAGTTTGTAAGCTTTGCCCATTCATGAGAAGGCAAAAGAACATAACATCTGCAACCAAAGACAGGAAGATGAGCAGATGAGCATATCTAGGTGAGGATCCGTGTAAGACCACGAGATGATGGTTGAACATTAATGAGGTAGACATTACATTAAAAAAAATTAATGGTAGAGATAGCTTCAAGCCCAAAAACACTCCCCCCATATATCAGAGTGTACAAGAGCAAAAGGTTGAGTAGTTTTCCAATCACTAGAGGGGTAAGGGAGCTCAATTTGTTTTTCCAGCTTACAACCAGTACTCTCAAAAGGGGGATCAATGGATACATGACCAAGAACACGCTGCTTGACTAAGGTAGACAACGTGAACCACACAAATGACCCAAACGATGATGCCATTGGGGAAATGCAGCCGCAACAAAAGCTGATGATGATGCTGCAGAGGGAGATGATGGCGATGCAATAGGTGGCAAATGAAGATGATCAAGGATTTAGAGGCCTGATGAGTTCCTATGGCGATGGCCAGCACCAAGAAGAGCTTTGGTATGATGATGTCTCCTTTGCAATGAGAGTAAACAATGTCTCAGCCAGTGTTCGAAGAGCAGGTCTACCAAGAAATTGAACACGAGTGGGTTCAAACTCAGACCGTAGACCCATCACAAAGTCAAACATAGACTCTTCAAAAAACAAAGTCAAACATAGTGTTTTCTTGATCATACTTGTCTCTTGAAGTCCAAGAGGTGATACAATCCTTGCATAAGGAAGAGGGCTTGGGCACCATGGAGGCCAGCTGACTTGATAGCTTAGTGAAGGAAATGTAATACTCCTTGCTGCTGAAGATAGTTAAGATTCTGGCGAATTGAATAGCGAAGAGCTGAGCTGCTTTGCTGATAGTGACCTTTCAAGTAATCCCGCATTTCTTTTGCGATACTGTAATCCTGGAGGCAAGTACGAATGCTCAAATCAACATTCAGGCAGATAGCTGCACGGTCATCAATAGAGTGCCAAGCTTTGACCTCTTTATCATCAGCATTAGATGTGGCTGCTGGTGGATCATCAGTAAGATGTGAAGCAAAACCACCAGCAGATCGCAGCAGCATTTTGAGAGAGAAGGTCCATTCCCTATAATTTTGGCCAGTAAGCTTTACATCCAGGAGAGGTAAGCCAAACAACAATGGTCCAGAACCACCAGAAGAAGAAGCTGGTTGTTCCATGGCAGAGGCTGGTGGTGGAAAACAGACCGAAACAGCAGCACAAGCAGCAGCATGGGCACCCCCTTCAGCAGGTACTGGGAGGATGAAACGGAGGGAAGGAAACGGGGGAGGAGGAGCTCCAGTTCAACTGGATACACAGAGGATGCAAAGCCGCAATAGGTGCCACCTCAATCGGCGACACAGAGGAGAGGGGCGGAGAAGGGTGCTACAACCAGCTCACGACGCCCGCGCGTGCAGCACCAAAGACAAACAGACCCACAACATGGAGCCATCTCCATTATCATCTACAGCACCAACAGGACTCGCACATAGGCCGAAGGACGACGCTATCCTTGGAACTCCTCCTTTCTTTGTTTTCCTCTTTCTTCTTTTCCTCTTCTCTCTCTCTCTCGCATGTAACCTGCTCCTCCCTTTGGCCTATAAAAGGGGAGGCAGGGTGCCCAGCTTAAGGCAAGCCAACAGAGGCATTTGACTCCACTCGCTCGGACTCAACACACACATCACCGGAGACTTGGGAGCTCCTCCCTCTCTCGCCCGTTTGTAACCCCTACTACAAACGAGTGCTGGTAACACAAGCTGCTCGAGACTGGACGTAGGGAAATTCAGCCCGAACCATTATAATCCTTATGTCTTCTTAGCACACCATCCGATCCAGACGCCCAATATACAAATTTACTAGTCGGGAGTTCGAAACACCGACAATAAAGGGGCTCAATTCTTCATCGAGACAGGACTCTTTGCACACCATAGTGGATTCGTCATGGTCGTATATTGTGTGTATTCAAGAAAGGAAGGTGTTGTTTATTTCGAGCCCGGAAGTTGTAACAGGGATGTGGCACTATCGATTACAGTTTATGAGAATCGCGATTTTGTTTGGTTGGCATCCGCACCCATAGCTCTGCCACGTTATCGGATAACAGCAAGGGATGAGCGGTATCAGCATTGAACTATTCGGTATCAAGTCCCGCCATTATCAACTCGGGCCCGCCAAACCAAACACGGCAACATGGTCCGATAGCACCGTGAGCGGTTCGGGTTCGAAAACACCAAACTAAACACCACGAAAGATGTCAGCTATAACCCAAAGGGTTCTTCTATCTACTCTCAAAGGGTTCCGGCCATCCTTATCTTCTTAGCATCTATTTAGAATATGTTGTGTGGTTTTCTTAACAGCCAAGTTTGCTACTCTATATGTATCCCCAACTTTGCCATGGTTTATGGTGGATAATGAAATCAAAACCTAGCCCCAAATCTTATGATTTGTGTCCAACACTCTTTGGACGAACTGATGCACCACCAAACATGCCTTGTGCTTGATCACACCCCGGCCTCATCCTTCTTGAGCACTTAAGGGTGATGGCGCGATGGCTGACAGGAAGATCTGTCAGCTCCTACGTCTGGTTCCTCTCAACAGCGTCCATCTCCCGCTGCATCGCGGCTCACCATGTCATGTCTCCCTCTGTCTCAGTAAAAGAGCGGGGCTCGCCATCGTCGTGCGCCAGGTGCAGCTCCGCCTCAAAGTCGTGCATCGCCGGTCAAAGACGCAGTAGTTCACCGAGAATGTTGTCCATGGTGTGGTAGCGCAAAGGCTCATTGTCACGGTAGGCATCGACGCGGTCCTCGTCATTGAACAGCGAGTAGCAAACTCCACCGTGAACTGCCGGTGCCAAGCCTGGACGTGTGGCCACCGGCAGAGTGGGGGCGACCGCTGCGTTTCTCTAGGAAAAAAAAAGGGGCGAGATTTGAGGGCTCCTGCTAGAGATGCTCTAACCCCAACATGAAAATTTGCTCCCACGAGAACACAAGACCTAAGAAGTGTTACTTAAGCCACCTAGCCAACTTAGCTAGTGGTCATTTCACAACCTTTTTCTCATGAATGCAAAAAGCCTAACATTCTTATGCCAATTAGAGAAGTCTAGAAGCATTTTTATGTTAAATGATCATATGGATATTTTCAGAGGGTTTATTTCCATATTCCCCACTATTACTTACTATTATGCACTAATCCGTAGATTCAGTTATCAGCATATATATTTGATAAGATAAGAAAAAAAGATATCTGTTATTGGCACAACATAAAATCTAATCTAATTAGCAATTCAGCATTAACACGTTCACATGGTAAAGTATGGTTCACATAATGGAAGAAATGGATGCAGCATAAAAGAATGAGTATGCCGATCAATTGGCACTGAGCCACTGAAGAAAATGTGGGCACAAAGCAAAAGAAAAAACAATAATTGGTTCTACATTTCACCTTCTCGACGATCATGCGGCATTGCGTTCCTTTTCCCGACGCGGGCGCTCCCGAGATCATCACCTTGAGCGGAGGCTTACCCCGCGCTGGCGACTCCTCCGCAGCCTGGCACCTTAGTCCCAGACCCTAACAAATTCCACACGCATAGACAAAAGCAAGTCTACCAATCGGTCAGATAAAAGCGGGTCAAATGCGACGTACAACCAGACAACGGGCATCAAAGCAACAGCAAACTGAATCGTATAGTTACGAACTCTGGGCTTGGGTTTGAGGACGGTGGAGATAGCCGGTGAGGAGGGGGAAGCCGAAAGAGGCGGGTACCAGGAAGGCGACGGTAAGTGGCAGAGAGTCGAGAAGCCGGGGCCGCGGTGGGTCCCGTGGGCGGCGAGACGAGGCGAGGCCATGGCCTGGGAGGAGACCGCCATGTGCGCGGTGAGAGGGAGGGGAAGGAGCAACGGACCTCGCGTGTGGAGAGAAAAAAAGAGGCAGCATAAGAGGATTTGGAGGATCAGGTCCCACCGCGTGTGGACGTAGCGGCACGTGGTACCGACCAGGCGATAGAGTAGTGATCAGTGACGGTGGCTGCGCATTTGCATAAGGCAGTTAAATTGACGTTACAGTCAGTGCCGGCCCAACAGGGGGCAGGTTGTGCGACGGCCGTAGGCCCATGCCAAGAAGGGGCCCAAGCCCAGGTATGGAATACCCTGTACTTTGTCTTCTTGGCCAAGAGAAATAGAATAAGCAGGTATTGGAAGCCAGTCGGCCGGCGCAAAGGCCAAAGCCAAGACGCCAGACGAGTAGATAACTAGGCAGCCGCGACTTCTCATTCGCGTGCGTACCTGTTCGGCTGTTCGACTTCCATCGCACCTCGCGGCATCGCCGATCGGATCGACGTCGTCGCCTGGACTGCTCCCGTCCTGAGTCCCGACTCCGCCTACGTCACGAATCATGATCGCCAGGGTCCGGATCACGCATCACCGAAGGTATGTGGCATCAAGAAATACCCGGCGTAAAATTTTTTTTCATTAGAAGCGATGGATATGTATTCTTTTTTAAGGTATAATCATATTAGTTCTGCAAGCACAAGTATAAATGTTTAGTTTTTGTATATATTGTTTCTCAATAATTATCGGACATGTCATAGTACAATATATTTTTTTTTGTGACCGCTATTGTTTGCGTGTTTTCTATATTACAATATATTATATAAGATATATAATAGTCTATAGGGTCTTCACTCTGTCATCGCCCTAGGGTCCTCAAAATCATAGGGTCGGCACTACATACAAATGTGACACGTAATTTAAGATGACTTAATAAACTATAACGTACATTGGTTGTTTCTTTAAGTTGTCTCTAGCTTGCCTTAATTTATGGGTAGAGAAAAATAGAATTATGAGGTGCATGATAACAACTCATACAATGGTATATAAGTTGTCTCATACTACTAAAGTTTAGCTCATAAGGCGGTTGTTTTCAGCGAAGCAACGACCTCATTCTCTTTTTCTCTCTTTCCTCCACATCATCAAAAATCCTACGTGGCGTTGCATGAGGCGAGGTATGAGGCGGTGACATGTAGCAATGTACCTGCCCTAAGCCATTTATTGCGTAGTAGAGAATGGGATACGGTGTAGATAAATAAACTCGATGTATTAATTTTAGGGAGGTTACGAGAGGAAGCTTCACCCTCAAGTCACTACAACCTTCACCATCGGTCACAAGCTTCACCCTCAAGTCATCGCAACCTTCCCCGTCAAGTCATCATGTAGTGTCTTGACAGCTAAGGAACCACATGAGGTGGTTAGAATGAGATCATCTTGTACAAGATATTTATAACACTTCCCTTGATCGAATCCGGCCCTTGAGATCGATGCCTTTAAGTAATTTCTCCAAAAATCATGTGGGAAAAAAATAAGGAGAAATATGTGTGAATATACCATTAAAATTCCTTAAAACCCAGTGAGAAAATAAGGATAAAATAATATGGCATATCTGATTATTGTCTCATTGTAAACTTATATGGGAAAAACCCCTTGGAAAAAAAACTCATGACCAAGTTTAGAGAACAATAAATATGATCGAGAATCATAATTGTAATAATGTCTTCGATACCTTCTCAAAAACCCATGTGGGGAAACTAAAAAGATATGACATAGGTTATGCCTTTGACATCCCAAACAAAACAAGAGATATGTCATATAAACTTGTATTGATATTGCCTCATTAAAAAAACTTGAGTTAAATGCTTTGTAGCACCTTAAACTTGGCATGTTGTGCCAACTAGGTCCATTATCTTGCAAAACACACATCGACACCTTAATCATGATTTTTGGGTCGACCAACCCCATCTAGCCAAATCACCATCAATCACGGTGATACGGACTGTCCACGCTGGACAAATGGGCACGACACGCTTGCGTGAGGATCCCCCACCACGGCAAATAAGCAAAAAAGCCCCCGCATCGGTCTTTTCTTCATCCAACCCACTGTGTTTTTCGTGTTCGTAAACCGTCACGCGGGACCGGGAAAGCGAGCCGCGAGGCGACCGTGGGAGGGTTCGGGGAGTTGAGATTGTCGTCGCGGTTGGAGTTCGGGCGAGGGGCGTGGCATTTGCCGGGCGAGGCGTCGTCGCCGCATCGCCGTGTAGATGAAGGACAATACACGACGATCGACACTGACGCCTCCTCTCGCCGGCAGGACAATGCCGCATCCTCGCCGCTGGAACTCCAACGGCGACGACGATCTCAACCCCCTGAACCTCTCTCGCCGCCTCGGGTATCGCCTCCCCCCCGCCGCCGACGGCGCCAACACGAGAAACATTTGTGGTGGGTTGGATGAAGAAAAGACCGATGCAGGAGGGCTTTTTTGCTTATTTGCCAGGGTGAGGGATCCTCACGTGCAGGTCAGGTGCCCATTTGTCCAGCGTGGACAGTCCAGAACACCTGGATTGATGGTGATTTGGCTAGATAGGGTTGGTCAGACCCGAAAATCAAGATTAAGGTGCCAGATGTGTGTTTTGCAAGATGATGGACCTAGTTGGCACAACATGACAAGTTTACGGTGCTACAGTGCATTTAACTCAAAAACTTCTATGAGAAACCTATGTGAGGAAAAACTCATAGAGGAAAAGAGTACAATATAATGTTTAGAAACGGGTTATAGTTTCAATAGGAGTCTCCCCCGAACCTTGCAAGTATCAAAGTCATTGCATACCAATCTCAAACAACACATTGTGAAATGTGAGGATTAGTAAGGGCTTTGTGAATAAATCTCGTGAAGTTATCACTTTATTTAGTTTGCAAGGTGTTTGTCTCCTCACTTTCGTGGGAAGAAAACATTTCTAGAAGGCAATATAGTGATATTGCTCTTATGTAACCTGTTTACATCCAAGCAACACAAGTTGCATTATCATTGAGCATAATGGCTAGTGAATCGATGAAATCAAATGTGACCACTCAATGAAGTGATACATGTTCATGTAATACTTTAGAATGGTGAGTGGAAGTAGTCATTGGAGTCAAGTTTGATGACTCTTATGATAACTTTACCACTATAACATAAGTATGTGATCTAACACTATAGGGATTAAATAGCCAATATCTTGATACTCCATGATCATATCTTAATTTACATAATAATAAATCAAGATCCTTTGGGCCATGTAGATATCTGTGGATATCCACTTTCCTCCCACCATTCGGTGTTATAGGAGTTGCGTTGTTTTAAGCTATAGCAAGTACACGCAAATGCAATATCAGGTCATTTGTGATATGCATGATACATGAGTGCTTTGATGGCACTAAGGTTGTCATCCCAAGGGTCAAAATGAATATTGATACATATTTAGGGACTGAATGACCATACTGTTGGTAGTATGGTTGTCCAATATTATTTGGATATTGGTAATACAATATCAATGGAATATTGGAAGACCGATGTGTGTCCTTAAGTTATGGACTTAAGCATAATTTGGTTTTACCCAAATCTATCATCTCAAATTATGTCTTATATGATAACTACCTGTTTTGATTTGTACCACATGAGATGTATAAAATCCATGGGGATTTTTACTATGGTCACACAGGTGAAATCTAAGAACAAGAGAACCGAGGACTCGGTAGCGGCTCGAGGCTATCCACGTCACCGCAAGCTCCCGGCATTTGGATGCCGCGGTCGGCGGGCTAGCGGGCCGGCCTTCGCCCGCGGGCCCGGCCCTAGCGGCCGGTGGGGTCAGCGCGCGCGCCCGCCCCCTAGAATCCCGGGAAATCCCCGTCCGGGCCCGGAGGCCGGCCAGCAGCCCGTTCTTGCGTCCCGGCCCCACCGATTCGCCGCGACTCGCACCAGGAGGCGAAATTCGTTCTCTGCGGCGTTTTGTCTGCGCCCTCCCCCAGCGTGTCCTCGCCGCATCCCCGCACTCGCCTCACAAGACACCGCGGATGCTGGCGGTCAGCTGAGTGGGCAGGCCCAATCCTATCTTGGCCCCCGTGGCGTAGTCTTGGACATGTCCACCCGCTCCCTCCGCCCCCCCGCGGCCTTGGCGGTCATTGAGTGGGGGCGGGCCCCGCCGCCCCGCCCGCCGCGGCCAGCCACAATCCCTGCGCCCCCCGCGCCCGCCGCTGCCAACCAGCGTCGTGGGACCAGCGGCGCCCCTCTGGTCACCTGCTCCGTGGAGCGATCTGCCATTGCTCGGCTTGTACGAGCGTGCGCTAAACCTGGGCGCGGGTGTACTGTACCGTTCCCACTTTTGCGTATGCGGAGTGGCCAGGCGGGACCCTATAGTCACGAGCTGGAAGCTCTGGCCCCCAGGCTGCAGAAGCAGGTGGTGCACGGAGCGGCGTCGCATGACGGAAATCACCCGTCCATAAAGAGGACGCTACGCGGTTCGCCTTACTCTGCTGCCTCCCTTCTTCCTCTCCAAGGTAAGCCGTAGCAGCTTAGATCTATGTTCCTCTCTATTGCTTTTGTTCCGCATAATCGAAATTCGATTCGAATGCCTACGCATGTTTTCAAGCAGGTACCTGCAGCGCTGCCGGATCTGCGCTTTCCTGTGTTCTCCTCCTGTAGATTGTCATTTGTAGATTTGCGCTCCCGTCGGTCTTCAAAGCCTCCGGAGCAGGTTACAGTCTCTGGATATACGCTGCGCTGCGCTATGGCGGATCGAAGGAGATTTACAGCCTTGTGATCGTATCGGTCTCTCTAGTATGGTCCCTCTATCGCTTCGAGATCGCCGTTGATATTTCGCTGCCGTGGATGACATTCATTTCGTGTTTGCGTTTAAGATTTAGTTTCCCCGCTGTTTTCGTGCATATTTTGATTTCCCTCTCGTGTAGAGTCCTGTTGTCTTTGCCCGTGCGACGAGTATAGGGATGGCTCATGTACAAGCCTCTTATTTGTCGTTGCTACGTAGGGTTGTGTCACAGTGTGGTCTACCGTACGCTTCCCTCGTGTTTGAGCTGGCTAATGATGGATCGCCTCTTTACGGCATTGAAGTAGAATTGCCTGGTGTAGCAGCGTACTTACCTCGTACGCTTTTTTTTCTGGTTGGCTGGAGATTCAATCACGCTTCCTGGTTACGAGCATGCTGTTTTCCAGGCTATACGGTGCCTGCAGAAAATCTACGGATTCATTATCATTGATTACAACTTCCATATTGTTGTGTTCTACAGAGATGTTGCCGCTAGGGCGATATCAGCTGGTGCTAGAGCGGTACTTATAATTCATGGCTTATCAGCGGATAGGGAGGGTTCGGTTTTCGAATCCGATTGTTTGATGAGAGAGATCTACATGTTGGGCCCTCTTATCTGAAGATTGCCTTTACGTTTGCTAGAGCGGTATTTATACTTCATGGCTTATCAGCGGACAGGGGAGGGTTCGGTTTTCGAATCGGATTGTTTGATGAGAGAGATCTGCATGTTGGGCCCTCTTATCTGAAGATTGCCTTTACGTTTTGTGTTTGTGATGCCTGTATTGCTTTGTTTTTCCTTCTTTTCAACTGTCCAGCAAAGCAAAGCTGAGTCCATCAATTCTCCTCAGTGCTGGTGTCTGGATGTAATGGCTCCCGTCCCAGCACATGGATCTACCTCTCGTAAGAGAGCAGTATGTACACTACACCGTGTTTCAGCGTCGTTGGTTTGTGCTTTTTTTTGGTGACTGACACGACTATTTTTAATCTGCCAAGGCGCACGGTTTGCACCAGAAGTTTTGCCGGCAGCTGCTGCACGACTGAAGAGGAGGAAGTACATGCACCAAAAAGCAATAGCCAGCTCAGGTGACCTGCTCATTGTATCAGCCTCCTGTTGACTATTTTACGCATGGATGCATGCGTGTTGCTCAAACGTTCTCTTTCAGTACTTTATTAGGTTTGATCGACGACTGTAATGTCAATCAAGGCTGTGGTCGCTTCACTCAGGAATACATAGACGCTCTTAAAGGTCTGTTACCTGTACACCAACTGTTCTTGTGCAAAGCGAACTACACTGTGTCCTGAAGTGTCCCTTTCATGTCGTCTATAGCTTCTTATTCTGGACGCTCTGACTGTGGTAGCCCAGAATACGAGTGTAGTAACTGCCACGCCTTATTTTGGTTTGGTGAGTGTGTGAAATTGTTGTCCAGTTCAAAGAACGGGCACATTGTTTACAACAGATGCTACAAAGCCGGGAAAATTGAACTGCCTGCTTATAAAAAACGTCCGGAACCACCGGACTCCCTTGCTAGGTTCGACGGTGATGCCAAGTGCAAAAAATTTGTCAAGCACATGAGGCAGTATAATTACCTATTCAATTTTACGTCGATGGGTGCCACTATAGATAGGTCTCTGAATGATGGTCGTGGTCCACCAGTTTTTAGAATCTCTGGTCAGGTTCATCATCGAATATGCTCTCTTCTTCCAAGAGATGGTGAGACTCCTAAATTCCTTCAGCTTTATGTATATGATACTGCTAATGAGGTTAAAAATAGAATAAGCGCTCTGCATCTTGAGGAACGACCAGATGAACCATTAGATAAAGCTATCGTTGGCCAGCTACTCGAGATGCTCGACATTAGTAACCCCCTGGTTAAGGAGTTTAGGCTGGCAAGGGATAAGATTGAGAACCATGAAAATGAAGAGTTCGTTGTGAGAATTAGGGGCACAAGAGAAGGTGACCCTGTGCAATATAATCTTCCCACTAATGACCACCTGGCTATGGTTGTTGTGGGTGACATTTCGCTAGAAACTTACAAGTGTGATATAGTTATCCAAATGCGAACAACCGGTAAATTAAAAGAAATTTCTTCTCTCCACCCTTCTTATATGGCTCTTCAATACCCACTTCTATTTCCCTACGGCGAACCAGGTTTTTCAGATTGGGGTTACGTATGACGGTGTTAACACGGCTGGTGAGAACGCACGTGTAAAACTGACGATGCAAGATTATTACCGGTATAGAATCCACTATAGAAGAGGCCAGCCAAATCCCTTTTTTTATGTTACGGCACCTTATCCACTCAAGCTGTCATTGATGTGCGCGCTGCTGTAGATGAGAATAGGATTTGGTACATCATCAAAGCCCAAGGTAAGTTGCGCGTTGAAAGCATGCAGGGCATTATAGATGCTGTTGATCGTGGCTGCGCAACCGGCCATGAGTTTGGCAAGAAGACAATACTACCTGCTTCTCATACCGGCGATAGACGCTACACGATGCAAAACTACCGTGACGGTATAGAAATTTGTAGAGTCTACGGCCCACCAGATTTTTTTGTTACGTTCACGTGTAATCCAAAGTGGCCAGAGATTGAACAAGCGTTACGGTGTGAACCTGGTCAGAAGACACCTGATCGAGCAGACGTAGTAATAAGGATTTACAATATGAAGCTTGAGGAGCTCCTTCAAGATATTAGAAAAGGCCTTGCCTTTGGTCCCATATGTGCTGGTACGTTCTTTATGTGAGTGCTCTTTCAAAATCTCATGCTCCTTTAGTTTCTCCAGCACGCTTAATTTATCTAGCACTATTATTTTGATAGCCCTCCATACGGTTGAGTTCCAAAAACGTGGCCTTCCACACGCCCACATTATTGTCTGACTGACTGCAGATACCGTACACCCATCAGCAAAGTTTATTGATGACCATATTAGCGCTGAGATCCCTGACCCAGATATAGATCCACTTACCTATTGTTTAGTTGCCGAGCAAATGATGCATGGCCCATGTGGTAGGAGTCATCCAAACTGCCCATGCATGAAGAACCGCAAATGCTCAAAACATTTTCCAAAACCATACCAGGGCGAGATCGTTATCGAAGAAAACAACTTTGCTATATACAAAAGGCTAGCCAACGATAGGTACATTGATAAAGGTAAAAGCAGGCTAGACAACGGCTGCTGTTGATGCTAAAAATTGTGCACCTATTGATGAGATCCAAGAGTATCTAGATTGTCGTTACATCTGCGAGCAGGATGCCATATGGCGTCTTTTAGGCTTTGACATCCACAGACACTACCCAGCTGTAGAACGCTTACCAGTACATCTTCCTGATGATAACTTTGTAGTGTATGATCCAAATGCAGATCCAGCAGATCTTGCTGAAGAAGAATTCTTGCGCAGAACCATGCTAACTGAATGGTTCGTTGCTAATCAGTTTAGTGAGACGGCTAGGGAACTGACCTACGGCGAATTTCCTACAAAGTGGGTATGGGATTCTTCCAGCAGGAAATGGAACCGTAGGAAACGACCGACTGGTAAGATTGGTAGGCTATATTTCGTACATCCATCCGTTGGTGAGAGATACTTTCTTAGAATGCTGCTCCTTACCGTTAAAGGCGCCAAAAGCTTTGACGACCTAAAACGCTTCAAAGGTGTGAGGTATCCCACATTTAAAGCAACATGTAGTGCTCGGGTCTCCTTGACGATGACAAAGAGTGGTATAATGCCTTTGATGAGGTAGCTGCACGGGTGACATCTAAACAACGAGAAAACTATTTGTCACCATGCTGCTCTTACGTGGCGTCAGCGATGAGCAAGCTTTCTTCGAGAAAGTATGGCGGGCTCGGTCGGCGACATTCAGCACCAGATTTGTGAAAACTTACAGAATCCTTTGTACGAGGTTCCTGATATACAACTTAGAGATAGCCTTCTTGGTGAGTTGTCCCAACTCCTTGCGAAAAATGGGGTGCAACTAAAGGACCCTAAACTGCCGCCGATAACCCATAATGAAGAATATGTCCGCGGTAATAGACTCATAGAAGAACAGCTTATGTAAGTTATCGAAGAGATGTTAGCTGAGGCTAAAAAGTTTAGTCGCGAGGTTAAATAAAGAACAGGAATATGCTTTTGCAACGATCACACAGACTGTCTTCCAAGAAAAGCCAGGTTTCTTTTTTG
This sequence comes from Hyparrhenia diplandra, assembly GCA_015847255.1. Taxonomy (NCBI): domain Eukaryota; kingdom Viridiplantae; phylum Streptophyta; class Magnoliopsida; order Poales; family Poaceae; genus Hyparrhenia; species Hyparrhenia diplandra. The sequence goes on from JADLZK010011757.1 coordinate 23,720, forward strand.
TCTCTAGCTACGGGGGTACTGGGAAAACATTCTTATGGGGAGCGATAGTTGCCTTTCTCCGTGCACACCAAAAAAATTGTTCTCACTTTTGCGTAAGGCCCCCGGTGTGGCTGCTCTATTGTTGTCGGGTGGGCGGACTGCACACTCACGGTTCAAATTACCGCGTGATGTCCATGAAGCATCACATTGTGACATTGGCCGCGGTTCCATGCTCGGAGCTTATAGAGATAGCATCATTGATCATTTGGGATGAAGCACCGATGACACACCGTCATCAAAGTGTCTAGATAGGACATTCAGGAGACCTCATGGGCCTCCATGACGAACGTTCAAAAGATAAACTTTTTGGTGGCAAAGTTGTCGTGTTAGGTGGTGATCTTAGACAGATACTACCAGTGGTTGAGGGTGGTGATAAGGCGGTGGTTGAGGGTGGTGATATTATAGACGCTGCTATCATAAACTCACAACTAAAATACTCACCATATGTGTGCCCTTAAAGTCCACACATATAGCAGAATAATAAAATATCGTAAAACAATGCTTTAAATAAAACTAAACAAACACTCACAATTTATCGAGTAACGCTGAACGGTTGCTAAACTTCTCGGGCTCCATTCTCTTGAGGGGACAGTTATTTTGGGGGCTCCGTATGCCAAGGACTAGTATCTTCATCCATTCACCATGTTACTTTTGCCAACAGACTGAGGTGGGGGAAATTGCAAGAGTGACTCCATGTCGAACTCAGCAAATATAGCAAGGCAAGAACTACCCATAGATCATGATCAGTGTAACTTAAATAATGTAAAGCATAAAATGATAAACCATAAACATGTTAGCAACATTAGTCCTCATCTTTAGTGCAAAGGTCCAAGGCCACTCGTGTCCTTGAGCAAGGCTGATATATCAGTTTAATAAACTCTGTGTAGAGGTGTACACTTTCACTGTGAGCCGTGAATTGCCCTTTCGCCCGAGGTAGCTAGTCTCTTAACCCACTTCCAAGGTAGGTCGGCAGGGTTCACTATGAAGCCTTTCAACAGGTTCGTCTAACAATTTCGGGCGCTAAGTCGTCGATATAGCACCCACCCTTCCTATATGGCACATAACCGCAGCCTATACACATATATATGGGCGGGGGCTATACTATACCCAATTCGGCACTTCCTCCAAACTCGCTAGAAAAGGTCCGGGGTGCTTGAGCTAAAACCGAGCCATGTGGCCCTCACGGCATTTGTAAATCCCGGATGTTCATTTGCAAACAATTTCTTATGTTGATAAAAGTCATGTTTTATGTTTCATGTCATAAACATTAAATAGGCCACATGATCATGAACTTAAAGCTAATAGATCCCAAACTATACTTGCCTTTACTTTTGCTCCAAGTTTCCCACACTCTGCTTCTGCACCCTTGTCGGTCCTCAGCTCACGGTCTTCAACGCCAATGAACAGCTCTTCGTCTACTTTGTAGCAAACACCACGCATACAAGCAAGAGAACAAAATAAACTAAGAACATTACACCAACCATAGAAAGGCTTAACAACAACGTGCTAAGAGAGGAATCGCTGCTACGGTCGAGAGGAACATAAAGAGACGCCAATAACGGAACTACCGTTAAAAAGAAACTGCTACCAGAGTTCTATAATAACTACTAGTAATTGTAAGTTTAATTTATTTGATTAAGTAAAAGCATTTAGAAGTTATTAGTTTAGGTAGACTAATCATAATTTAATTATAGGTCTAAGTTATATCTAATCATATTTTAACTGATAAATATTATCATATAGTTTGTTGTAAGCAAGTTAATCTTCATTCGTAAAAGAGGTTAAAGCCGTGAGATCACTTAGCGCGACCTAATATAAATCCTGGGTGTTTGAACTAAGCAACTTATAAATATAAACATATATATTAGCATTAATCAGATTAGAGTTTATTTACAAAAGATCGATGTTTAGCTACATCGCTTCTAATAAAATTGATTGCATATATATTGAACGATTTAATATTTAACTCTATATAGGAAAACATGTTACCCGGAAAACATTGGTTCTACTGCATATAGGACTGCTGCTGGCGTGATATATGTACATATATATATATGCACATTACTCATGTATTTCTAGAATTGTTTTTTCTCAAGGGAAACGGCCGTATTGCACCCTCATGACATCATCTGATGTCATCTAAGCTCAGGCTAACAAAGCAAAAAGCACGGCCGGCTGTTGCTTGCTTCGTGGCTGTATGGTGATTAGGAAAGGTGTATTTTCATTGTATTTCTACATTTGTTTTCCTACAGAAAAACATGCCTAATGTGTGTGTGTGTGCCGTGATGATGGCCTCGTCAAGCTAACAAGAAAGGCACAGCACGGACGGCAGGGTTGCATGCACCATATGCCGTCGCCGGTCGTGGTGCTGTGGTTGTGCTCGCGTGCGCAATGCGATCGAGGGGGACATGGGTGGCGTGGCTCGCTGTTCGGCTGGCCGTGCTTGGGACTTTAGGGATCACCGACGCAGCAACAGATACAGGCAGCGTCATGGTAGACAGCGACACCTCGCCGCGGCGCTCTAACGAAACTAAGTTAACCCTGAATGAAAGACAACAAAGACTAGTGCGTTGGGATCGAAATCTCACCGCGCATCATCTGATGGGTTCTCGTCGACTGGAACAGCTCCGAGAGGCAGGCGACGGACGGCGAACTTGGCGGAGAAGAAGGCAGGATCGGCCGGATCGAGAGCGACGATGTAGGGCCGAAGAGGACGACGAGGCGAAACGTGCAGCTTGACGCGCCATCGTCCCGGTCGCACGACACGATAGGGTCACGGTCGCGGCTTGGGGATCGGCGACGTCGCGTTCCAGTCTGACGACGCGGTTTGCGATGACGGCGTGGACGCGAGGGTTGAGCGGTGTAGCTCCTACGTGCTCGGGCTTCCGGACGGAGGCGCTGCATGGCGTGGGTGACCAGCGCCGTGGTGGCCAGTTTAGCTATAGAAGCGGCGAGGGTGCGGTCAGGCTCTCGGCGTGGCTGCGCTCGGCGATGCAGGAAGGGAGCACGAAGGGAGTGGGGGTGCCTGATGGCTGCGGCGTGGTGTTGCAGCGCCGAGGCCACTCCATCTATACGGTAGAGAAGGGAACGGCGGGTCGTCGATCGAGCTCCATGTCAAATGGCGATGCGGAGTGCACGGCGCAGAACCGGTCCGTGCTGCAGGGCCAAGTCGCGCGGGCGAGCTCGGTCCGTGGTGCGCGATGGACTCGGAGAAGGACCGGAGGGCGGGGCTCGGTCGTGAGCGTCGCGCAAGACGGATCAAGGCGGCGCCAGCGGCTCCGTGCGCGTGCAGTGTACGCAAGATCAGATCAGGCGCTGCATGCGGTCCGGTGGTGTTGCATCTCACGTTGGAGGACTAGAGCAGCTGGGCCGTGTGGTTGATGCCCGTGCTGGGCCGGTTGGCTACCAGGCTGGGTCAAAGGGAGACAAGGTCGACGTGGATTAGTGCATGGTTTGGATTGCTGGCCTAAACTAAGCATACGGCAGGAGCATGCAAAGCCAAAATACGTGATTCACGTATATATCAAGGAAACGTGTCCAGGATCAAGCAGGTCTGGTTAGGGATTAAAGGAGAGGGGCAAGCCAAACTGGGCCATCGGGCCAGATAGGGATAGAGGTGAGGTTTCCCTTTTTTTCTTTTCTTTTTAGCAATTAAATCTTATATATAGGAATCATAAACTAAATAATTATAACATTTGGAATTGGGCTTTTGGACTTAATTACTCAACACATTATAAATTCTTTATTTATTTCTATTTTCTTTAATTTATAAGAAAAGCAAAATTGACTCGATACTAAATAGAAATAAATTAATTTATCACTCAATAATAGAAATAAATGCAAATGCATGAATACAACAAAAATGTTTCTAGCCTTAGATAAATTTTATTTTAAATGAAAATATTATTTTTCCTATAATTTCATGAGCACAAAAATACATAATTAAATTATTTTGACTCTATTTTGAAAAATGCAAAAATTTCGGGTGTTACAACTATGGAGTCACGTGAGGGTTTTAACCCTGACCACAAACATGCGCCTTAGATGTCCTGGTTTTAAGTATAGAGGCACAGAATGAGATTTCAGATTTTAGTAGATGGATACCATCTATTAGTGACGGTGCCACAGACGGTGCTGAAACCGACATTGAAAGATCAGGCTCATCGGTCAGGATCCCGCGTGATTTGGTTCTCGTGCCTGAAGGAGATAAAGTTAATGCTATTGTAGAAGCTGTGTATCCCAGATCTCTCTACGAGGTACCTCGATAGTCTTTATCTTTAGACACGTGCTATTCTAACCCTAACTAATGACGCTGTAGATGCCATCAACTCTTATGTCGTGTCTTTGATTCCAGGAGATGGGAGAGAATACTTAAGCTCAGACAGCGTATCTAAAGAGAATAAACATCTGTCATATGATCTCATGTATCCCATTGAGTTTCTTAATTCTATAACCGGTAACAACTTCCCCCATCATAAACTGCTACTTAAGATAGGCCTCCCAATAATGATGCTCAGAAACCTTGACCAGTCTGGTGGACTCTGCAACGGTACACGTCTAATTATCACAAATCTCGGGGATAGAGTTATAGAAGCACAGATACTGACAGGAACACATATTGGCGATATTGTATGCATACCTAGGGTTTGTTTGTCGCTCAGCAATAAAAAAACTGTCATTTACATTAGTACGGCGACAATACCCCATCAAGGTTTGCTATGCCATGACCATTAATAAGAGCCAGGGTTAGACTCTAGAGAATGTCGGCGTTTACCTTAAAAACCCTGTGTTCAGCCACGGTCAGCTATATGTTGCGCTTTCGAGAGTGACATCAAGAAGCGGCCTTAAGATGATTATTGAGGATTCAGAAGGGAACTTCACTTATGAGACTGAGAACATTGTTTACCGTGAGGTACTATCAATGGTTCCAGACGCTAAAGACCTCTAGCATCATATCAGAATTATATGGTATGTATACTACCCATGTTGTAGCTACATGTGCCCAACCAAAGTATTTATTCTATCTATGATGGCTCCATAGAGATAGCCTCTTTGTGGTAATTATACCTATAAGTAGTAATCATAGAGCTCTTAGTTGCTGCTAAGTATGTTTAACAAAATATGTGTTTTTTATGCTCCTTGCCTCCAGCATGCGCACTAGCAGAGACACAGTTGAAGGACCATCTCTCCAGAAACTAACATTCGCGTACCAATGACGTCGGCCACTACTATGCGACACCTGCCCGAAGTACGGCAGGACGCCTGCTGTCAACTAAGGCGGCCATTTCAGGCGCTGTGGTATCTTTGTCAATGGCCCAGGTACCGGTTGTTCTTCCTTACGCTATAGTATAATGTATACTGTTGTCTGCCTGACACGATACTACTTTTTCATATACCGCTACTGAGGATAGTCGCTCTACGTCTTCGTGCCAATGGTATCACTTCCATCTTTTCGCCCGACAAGAATGGTTCAAGCTCCTTCGTCGAGGTACGCAAGACGCCCTCCCGTGATACTGACCGATGGAAGAATCACTTCTCCGGCTACCAAAATTGGCACCACGCCCCTATAAGCTCCCACGGGGACGTCCCCAAAGAGGTTCGTGTAACCCTTTTTTCCCGCGGCCCGCACCGGCGGCTTAAAACGCATTTGTCATGCCTTCATAAGGACCACGGTACCAATTATTCTTGTTGTGCTTCCATTCACGTCAAAGTTTATATGATTGGTTGTCCAAATGCGGTGTTCACATTGTTTGTGAAAATAACGCCGATTGGTTAGACCTTCCAACCGCAGGATGTACATCGGCTACGTTAGGAGGCACTCTCATCCTAGACAAATAGATTTGATCAAATCTTTTGTCGTGTTGCCCATCAGGTTGGAGAGAGAAGGCCCGCGACAAAACCGCACTGTTAGTGTTGTCGAGTTGTCGCCATCATCCCTTGCAGTTCCGGGAATACATGGACCTAAAAATCAATGAGGAAATTTCCCGGTGAAGGCCATATGAAGTGGCCAAAATCGTTGTCACCAACCCCGGCCATCAAATACTGTGCTTACACCAGGTTCGGTTTGCCCTACTTAATCAACTGTGCCTTATCTCTATTTGGAAACGAAACTTACATACACAACTGTGCTAAACCTGTGTTTCACTAACATCTATTATGAAGGTTTGCTTCGATGACTACCACCACCCTGTCATCACGAGGGGATTGTTTCACCACGTTACCGATGGCTTGGGGACGCCCTTTTAATCCTCTTAAATAGTTTCATAGGCGGTCTAGGTATACCTACAGCGCTATTCTGCAATGTTGTTTAGCATGCTACGTCGTCCAGCATGATGATAACTGTTCACCCCTTTCGTGTACAGGATGTGGATCTTCCTCGCGGTTGGTAGCAATAATTTCATCTGCTCCCGTTTCCGGCATGGATCCGTCCATCCTCTTCACCGCGTCCTTCAAAACGGGCCTTGAGAAGAGCGTAGGCCTTGTCGGAAGAAACACGACCCCCGTCGGCGATTCGGATGGAGCTTTACATAGAGTCGAATGTGCATGCAAGCGTGCTCCATCCAAGAATGCCCATGTAGTTAGGTACCCTCACTTTCGATGTGAGTATCGGCTCTTCGACATATTGTTTCAGCGATCAGACGGCAGTTTTACAACAAACAGATACTATGTGGCACGTGCTGCTTCTACGGGCCCATGACCCGGAATGTCTGTTTCAGGTTCTCAACGGCCAATTAGTTTGTAGACATATACATGATATAGTGTCGTATCTAAACATGTAACTACATGCCTCATTGATTGCTCTTTTCATGTAATCTCTTTGATTTTCTTGCTACTCGGGGGCTCGTATCTAAAACTGATTGCATCTACAATTACCACACCTGCATTCAACAAGCTTAATACGTCTTCCTTTTTACCGGCAAACCTTCCTCTTACAAATCAAATATAACATCCCCTGTGTGGGATGCCGTACCATACTACACACCATACATACAAAATGTTGACCTCGATATGTAGAGAACCATCGTATCCAGACATAAGATATTGGCTAATATTCAGACGCTTCAAAGGAACATAACACTATGCTTATGCCATACTAAAATAGACTAATGTACACCGATCTAAACAAGGTAAGACCCAACCCGGCCAAAACAAAAAAACTAATGCTTGAGCTCGACATTTCCCACCCACTATTCTATGACATTTCCAACCTTTTCACATCTACGACGACATGAAGAGGGGAACATTGTTTGCCCTAGCCACTGGCGGCCACTCCAGCATTTCCAATGGGTATATAGTATCCAGGGGACGTGAATCATCAGTGTTCAACCACAGCTGCTGTAAGACTCTCTTCTTTGGATCCAACATCACAATCGAATCCGCCATAACGAAAAACAGAGTGCTTGTCCACTCACAAAAGGCTGCGAAACTAACAAGTTTGAAACCATGGAGCTGGTCCGACAGTTTTGAGGAAAGCCTCATGTACGCAAGATCACCCAGAAAACTCTCCTGTACCAGCGTGCCCAAACTAAGCACCTGTTGCTTAACCCATTTTTCGCTGGGATCCAGGACCCATGTCACAAGCGTCAGCTCATCCTTGAACACGAAGAAACAGAGCCGACCATCCAAAGTCACAACCATTATGTATTTCTCTCTGCATTCCAATTTGTAGATAACTTGACCGTAAACAATTGATGGCCCTGGGTGTGGAACCAACCTCCGTTAAAGGCCTCCAGTGGCAGACTCCTAGGCACAAAGCATAGATGAGTAAATCAGCACCTCAAAGTGATTGGGATCGACGGCGAAAAGAACAACAACAACACGGAATGCGTTGCCTTCGCCTGGAATGATAATGCAACACGCCACTCTGTGCCCGCCGATGAAAAGCTCGGCAGCCGAAGATATGTCTTTTTAGTGGACTGCAGCACACAAGCCTAAGCTCACGACCACGTTGTTGGACGGTCACTAACGACATATTTTTCCCCGTCAACTTACTACCATAAAGGGAGTAAAACTATACCTTTTATACTCATATACATTTATTACTAACATATTTCCCCTTGTAGTGTTCGAAATGTATTTTGTAGTATTTATAATAAATACTGGTGGAAATACGTCCAAAGTACGCCATCCACGAAAGCGCATTCTCAAGGATATCAAGCCCGGTGGTGGAAATGGATCAAAACAACACAAGCGGACCGAGGCCAAGCCCACAAGTACAACTTTTCGAGGCCAACCAAGGCAAGGACGACGACAAAGCTCGGGACGGGCGAGCCCAAAAAGTGCGGGCGCACCCCAAAAGGTGCGGCCGCACCCTCTTGGGGGCGGTTCGAGCCCGTCGGCGTGTGGCGGTACATTAAGTGCGAGAATCAAGGCGGTTGGTGGTTGATGGCGGTGCAGCGTACGGGCCCGCTTAGGTCGGTTTAGGGGTAGTTAGGTCATTTAGCTCACTCCCTCTTGTGTATAAATACCTCCTCTCTCTCCCTCATTCCACACACCACACTTGGAGTCACCACACCAGCACACTCACACTCTCTACCTCACTCTCCACCTCCACTTCTTCTTCTTCTTCTTCTTCTTCTTCTTATTTGGTTAGCATTGGAGTAGAAGAGCTACAAGAGGAGGACTTGTAATCTTGGAGCAAAGTGAGCTTTGGTAATATATATCCTCCATGGATCTTTCTCCTATTTACAAGTTCTATTTCTATGATCATGGTCTAACTTATGAATTAGAGTATAGTCTTGTTCATGTTCTAGTGTTGCTATATGAACTAGCATATAGTTTGTATATCATAATCTTAACGTGTTCATATTTGTTCTTCATCGATCATCGTATGCATAACATGATTATAGATGGGATAACGGTTCGTCGTTCTTTCGGGTTTGCTCTTGTCTTAGTCCGTCCATCCGTAGGGTGGGGATCGGGGGGGACAAGAGTAGTGCTTTCGGGTACGCGGGCATGGTGCCGGGTATTACGACACCTTCGAATATGAGAGCATGCCACGGTCGTGAGGGTAGGCGGCGCGGGGTTGTGACAGCCCCGTCCCGTCCCTTGTAATCCCTCCACGTTCGCATGTGATGTAGGAGTTCGTAAATGCTTTCCATTGGGCCGGATGGTACCGGGAAGTCTCCCTGTTATCCTAGACATGACCATGCTTAGATCGTGTTAGCATATGATCCTAACTATTCATTGTAAGACCATGACTAGAATACATTAGATTACTCCATAGGACATTCGTTTATTCTTTATCTATTTTCTTTATCCTTTCCTGGTGGATTCCAATGTTTGTGTCACACTATCTATAAACCGTATTGCTTACCCCTGTTATGATCGAGTTGGTCTTAGCGTACACACATTTCATCATACGGATGCCATGCTAGCTTCTTATACAACAAGCCTTCCTTTGGAAAATATAAATAACTTTACCCCGAATACTTCCGGGTGAAATGCTACAATGATAGATCCGTGCGCTGCGGATGAAATATCAACTATGGCAAGATCTATCACCGTTGATTGAAAGTGCGTTATCACCGACATGGTGGTTCCACTTAGTGATATCGACGGTTCGTTTCCTAGCGTCGTCATTAGATATGGGTTCTAAACCTGTTTCTAGTGATTGCGTTAAGAAATGTCAACAAGCATTTCTGGCGCCGTTGCCGGGGAAGGCATTGTTATAAGAAATCACTAGCTGGCTATGAATATGAAATGTGCATGCGTGATAACCACTTACTCATACTGAGGCTAATCTTTTATGTTTTTTCTCCTCGTTGTGGATGAAAACAGGGATAGTGTATGTCGGGTTTCCAAGCTGCCGACAAACTTCATCGAGAATCGAGGCACTCCTAAGGAAGAACAGGTCTCGTACCTCTTCTTCTTCACCCTCGAACCTCGGCAGTTGAGACCGACACCCCGCACCAACCGAACCGCAAGCCATGGCTCAAAAAGTCGCTCCGCGATTTCTCCGTTCCGTTGTTGCCAACGTGCCGTGGGCGGTGGTCAATGTTGCGGATAAGAACTTCGAGCTACACATTGGGCTAATCACCATGGTGCAGGCCAGTCCCTTCTGTGGACTGCCTAGCGAGGATGCCAACGCACATCTCCAACACTTTCTTGAGCTGTGCGACACGATTGTCATCAAGGACGTCGAACCCGACGTTATCAGGCTCCGTCTGTTTCCTTTCTCCCTTGTGGGGAAAGCGAAACAATGGTTCTACAAGGACAAGGAAGCAAAGAAATACGTGGGCAAAATGCTCCCGCGGCGTTCCTAGCTAAGTTCTTCCCCATGGGCAAAACCAATGCCCCGAGGGGAAGAATCGCCAACTTCCGCCGAGAACTCAATGGAACCCATCCCGGGAGGCATGGGAAAGGCTGCAAGAATACATTCAAGCATGCCCGCACCACGGAATGGAGAATTGGTCGGTGCTCGGAGAACTTCTATAATGGTCTCACGGCCATATCGAAGGGGGCACCTAGACGCCGCCGCCGGTGGCGCATTCTTATCACTCACCATCGATCGGGCAACAGCCCCCGATCGACAAGATGGTGGCAAACCCGAGGCTGGGGGGGAGGGTAACCCGGCCAAAACACAAAAAGGCATGCATCCCATGAAGGAGGCGGATATGCTTGCCGCAAAAATGGATCTATTATTGAAGAAGTCGGATGAGCGCAAAGACGGACTCAAATACTCGCGGCGCCCGGTTTTCACCACGGACTCACACATGACATGTGAGACCGTGGTGAAGTTGGCCACCTCGGGGGATAAGCGCCACGAGACCGTGAAGAAGCAGGGTTCATCAACAACAACGGGTATTGCCAACCTCAACAAGGCTGGAACAACCGGCCCCATCCACCATTCCAAGGTAACCGGGGCTATAATCCCATTACAGACTCCGGTCAACCTTCATTAAAGGACTGGTGTTGGGCCAAGCCAAGATCAACGAAAATCTTACCAAAAGATGAGCCATCAAGATAAAATCCTAGAAGGGGTGAATAACAATTTGGAAGGGTTGACATCGGCCGTGAAGAACCAATTGAGCTTCAATAAGATGATGTAAACACGCCTAGCCTAGATTCTTTGCCCAAGTGCTGCGGTTAACGACTCAAGAAGGATCGGGGCAACCCGAGATTCCGCATGAGTCGATCAACATGATATCACCGAGGCTCGTCAACCCACCGAGCTTAAAAAGATCCCCGTGGACTCGCCGTTTATTGCCAAGAAGGGAGACCTTGGGCGTCCGATCATCGGTTTGTGCCATTGGCCCCCACATCTTCGCCAATGCATTTACGTGACTTGGGGGCTAGTATTAATGTGATGTCCAAGGCCACCTTCTCAAGAATCCATGGTGGGACACTTGCTCCGCAAGCTTTGTCCTCCAAATGGCGAGACCAAACAACACGGCGGCCCGAGGGAATTCTCGAAGACATGTCTGATCAAAATTAAAGATGAATACATCCCCTTGAGACTTCGTGGTCCTAGACATAGGCCCGAAGGAGGATGTGTCTCTCCTCCCTGGGGAGGCCATTTCTCTACACTCCCAAAGTCGATATTAGCTTGGGGAAGGGCTTCATCATCTTCCATGTCGAGATAAGGCGGTAAAGTGCCCATTTATTGGGTACGAACAACAACACACCCGGTATCATCATCACGACCAGGTGTGGTGTGTTAGGGAATCGACTCAAAACCCCGGAGCGGATGCTCTCCGCCGTGATCGGGGAGAGTCAAACAAGCCGACTATAAATAACCCGCCCTCTAAAAAATGGGGTATATTTAAAAAAATTATATATATATGTTTTATAAAATATTTTATTATCAAAATAAATAAAAATATTTATTACATAAAATCTATAAGTAAATATTTTCAAAAACTAAAATAAAGATTTTTATAAATAAAATAATTTTTCTATGAAAAATTAAGAAAAATATTTTCTAAATAAAATATACGTAAAAGTATTTTCTAAATAAATTTTAGTATATATAAAAAACAAAGCAAAATTTTGAAAACTTTTTGGAGAAAATCAAAGAGGAGAGAAAACGGCCGAACCGGGCGTGAGCAAACAACGGTCCACGAACTTTTTATGACCGTTGTGCACGCCCGACCAAAATACAACGGCAAAGCAGCTTTCGGGTGGTGCGCGCACCCATCTTTGGCGCCGCGGGCCCCGCCTTTGCTAACGGCTCCTATCCGTTGCATGGCGCACCCCGGTCGTTTGCTCGGCTATAAATAGCTTGGGCACCGGTGTGAGAGCACCCACCTTCCATTCTCACTCTTTCTCACTCTCACACTCTCTCCCACTTTGCTCTATACTCAATTTTCTCCACCAAAAATATTATGCCGAGCAAGATCACGGGTGTGAAAGTTCATACTTTCATCTAACCCTTGCACACCCGAGGTCTCGCTCAATCATTTTTGCAAAGAGCCATGAAGAAAAATCGGGGAATTCTTCGACAAGTTGAGGCGATCATCAAGGCGAGCTCGAAGCACACAAGCACGAGCTCCTTCAACCTCGACGAGCAAGAGAGTTCCCCATGCAAGAAGATGCCGCACCAGTCGGGGAGGAAGAAGCTCAAGCTCCCCCGACTCTCGACGAAGCCGACGCTCCATACCTCGACATCAGGGGAACCGGGGAGATGCAAGCATATCTCCTACTCAAGGATCGTGTGTTCCAACACACGCCCGGGATCGACCCGACCTTCTCGAACAAGCGGTATGGACGATGAACTCCATACCATTTAGAAAGCAAAGTAGGATGGTAGGATTATCCCCTCTCGAGGAGGAAGGTTCTCGCCTCCTAACAATCCAGTTTCTATGCACTTTGGTAGAGGACAAGCTAGGCATTTCTTTCCACCTTTTTGGTCGTTCTTATCATATCAAGTGGGCGGAACTAGCTAGTCACTTGGGCTTTAGTTCTGATGTGCATTAGATTTGGATCTTTGCTTTGCCCGGCCGTTCGACCCCAGTTTTGGGAAGAAATTACCGGTGCTCACGAGACCGGTGTCTTCAAACCTCGCCACTCACAAATCCGGCACCCATCACTTAGATTTATTCATCGCTGGATGTCGTTGGCATTGTTTCCTAGGCACGGGGTTAGATGGGTAAATGAGACAGAACTCAAGCTTCTCTATCTTTGTTGTCCATAAGGTGAAGGTAGCCCCAGTAGTAGAGATGTGCGGGAACCTTTATCATGTTATTTCTAAAGTTGATGTTCCAGTTACCTGCACATCGATTATCACACGCATCGCTTCTGCGATTGGGGCATTGGACAATGAGCAAATTGAGTACATTTCCACACCCCGCGAGTCTTGGATCTGGCCGCCGCGCCTAGTATTAGGGCACCTAGCGAAGACACTACCACCGATGGGAGAGCTTGCGCATACTTTTCCTCGGCTATGGCGGCGTGATTCGGTTACCTAACCCGGATCTATAGTTGTATAAAAGCCGATCTTTGACTTTTGAGCTCAAAGGCTGGCGATGATAGTGTACTCGGGAGAGGGCCCGGCGGTTCCACCGCAGATGGCGAGGAGACAGGCGGCTCAAGCTCTCATGCAAAGCATACTTCACGCCACCACCACAAACCGCACGGGCGTCTCGGCGGGGAGGGTTCTATCCTTTGGGGACCCCCGGGGTTCATGCTCGGGGTATGATCCAAGGTGGGAACCTCCGCCCATGACGCTGCGCACCATCGAGTGGCTTTGAAGGAGATTCGAAGCATGGAGGGCCAACATGGTGGACCTTTCCAAAGCAGCCTCTCAGGGTATGCCCCTAGAAGTCCAGCCAAGACCATTAGTATACGGGCCGGAGGCTATCAACGTGCGGCTGCAAAGACCTCGACGTTCACACAGGTAATATCGAGCATACACTTAACACTCATATGCGTAACACCCATCGGTGGCAACAAAACGGGAATACCGGAACAAGCAACGATGGGATCAGCTCGAGGCAAACATGGCTACCGCGAACGCCGCGAGGAAGCATTCTGCGAGGCACCGGGGCTTTAATCCGGATCAAGAGGCCTCCGGATAGCTTGGGGAGGACCCCCGCGGTATCATTGCATTGCATATTTATTTCCATCAATTTTTATTTTATTTTAGCATGTTTAAATTTCAGCAATCTTGCATTCAAAAAAAAAATTAAAAAAAAGAATAAGTAGCTCTTCTTGTGCTTTCATGTCTATACATATGAGCTATGAAAATGTTTAGTCTTAGTCCCTTGTTGAAATGATGAATAGTTGCTCGTCTTATGTTTTGCCTGTGCCTAGTTTATAATTTGAATTTCTCTAAAGTTTGGGTTTAGTGGCTAAGTCTAAAAAACTCATCCTGAAAAACCCGATTTATGTGGGTTGCATAAGCTCTATCTAGTCTAAGTTGTTGCCAAGTATGATATGGTACAAATAGATGTACTATGATTTCATCCAAAAAGAGAAACTTGACATTCGGGAATCTAATTTAAAAGAAAAGAGAAAAGATATGGGCTATGCTAAAAAAAAGAAAAGAGATGAAAAATGGACATCCGTCCGAGGGCGAGAAGAGCCCACATCTCCAAAAAAAAAAAAAAAGAGAAAGAAAAGAGAAAAAGAAAGAGAGGAAATAAAAGACAAAAGTCTAGGGCGAGCAGAGCCCACCTCTCCAAAAAAAAAATATATAGTAATAAGCCCATACTTTCTCGAAAACCAAATATAATTTTAATAAATAAATCCCGGATGAGAAAGTTGATCAAAAGGATGAATGAAAAGTATTTACATTTATAACCATTCTATCGGCAATCGCTCAAGACTTTGAGAAAGCTAAAAAGCCCCGCTACGATGAAAGGTAATAAAGGGTGAGAAAAGATGTGCCATTTTATTCAAACTATAGTAGAAAATCTTATTATAACCCTGGCACTTGTGAAACATAACCGGCATTGTAGCAACTCCTGATCAACAACCAAGTATTTATCTTTTGCTCGAAGACGCGCAAAGGGTAAGCTTGGGGGAGTTTGTTGACGGTCACTAACGACATATTTTTCCCGTCAACTTACTACCATAAAGGGAGTAAAACTATACCTTTTTATACTCATATACATTTATTACTAACATATTTCCACTTGTAGTGTTCGAAATGTATTTTGTAGTATTTATAATAAATACAGGTGGAAATACGTCCAAAGTACGCCATCCTGGAAAGTGCATTCTCAAGGATATCAAGCCCAGGGTGGAAATGGATCAAAACAACACAACTGGACCAGGCCAAGCCCACAGTACAACTTTTGAGGCCCACCCAAGGCGCACGACAAAGCTCGGACGGGCCGAGCCCAAAGAGGGTGCGGCCGCACCCTCCTGGGGGCGGTTCGAGCCCAGTCGGCGTGTGGCGGTACATTAAGTGCAGAATCAGGCGGTTCGGTGGTTGATGGCCGGTGCAACGTACCTGGACGCCCTGCTTAGGTCGGTTTAGGGGTAGTTAGGTCATTTAGCTCACTCCCTCTTGTGTATAAATACCTCCTCTCTCTCCCTCATTCCACACACACCACACTTGGAGTCACCACACCAAACACACTCACACTCTCTACCTCACTCTCCACCTCCACTTCTTCTTCTTCTTCTTATTTGGTTAGCATTGGAGTAGAAGAGCTACAAGAGGAGGACTTGTAATCTTGGAGCAAAGTGAGCTTTGGTAATATATATCCTCCATGGATCTTTCTCCTATTTACAAGTTCTATTTCTATGATCATGGTCTAACTTATGAATTAGAGTATAGTCTTGTTCATGTTCTAGTGTTGGTATATGAACTAGCATATAGTTTGTATATCATAATCTTAACGTGTTCATATTTGTTCTTCATCGATCATCGTATGCATAACATGATTATAGATGGGATAACGGTTCGTCGTTCTTTTCGGGTTTGCTCTTGTCTTAGTCCGTCCATCCGTAGGGTGGGGATCCCTGGGGGACAAGAGTAGTGCTCTGTACGCGGGCATGGTGCCGGGTATTACGACACCTTCGAATATGAGAGCATGCCACGGCCGTGAGGGTAGGCGGCGAGGGTTGTGACACTCGTCCGTCCCTTTGTAATCCCTCCATGTTCGCATGTGATGTAGGAGTTCGTAAATGCTTTCCATTGGGCGGATGGTACCGGAAGTCTCCCTGTTATCCTAGACATGACCATGCTTAGATCGTGTTAGCATATGATCCTAACTATTCATTGTAAGACCATGACTAGAATACATTAGATTACTCCATAGGACATTCGTTTATTCTTTATCTATTTTCTTTATCCTTTCCCGGTGGATTCCAATGTTTGTGTCACACTATCTATAAACCGTATTGCTTACCCCCTCGTTATGATCGAGTTGGTCTTAGCGTATACACACATTTCATCATCATAGATGCCATGCTAGCTTCTTATACAACAAGCCTTCCTTTGGGAAAATATAAATAACGATACCACGAATACTTAGGGTGAAATGCTACAATGATAGATCCGCGGCGCTGCGGATGAAATATCAACTATAGCAAGATCTATCACCGTTGATTGAAAGTGCGTTATCACCGACATGTTGGTTCCACTTAGTGATATCGAACAATGTCTCCCGGTGGTCGGAGGCGCCGAATGAATACCTCCACCCCGAATGGAGGTCCTCGCTCAATACGGTTGTGCCATCCACTGATTCCAGCATTCAAACACATTCATCCGAGCATCCAGTCATCGATTACACTCGCGAGGAGAAAAAAGCATTCTGTATCGCGAGAAAAACGACCTTGCAGGGGACGCCAGAGTACACACACACACACGAAACACCGGAGGAAAAATCACCACCTAGCAAGCGCAGCCTATAAATCGCGAGTGCCTAGCCTATCAGCGACGATGCACCACCTGCGTGTACACTTCCTCACGGGTAGGTGAAAACTATTGCCTTTATTCTTGAAAAAGACAACACATACAACTTTACGCGTCATGCACGCCTTCTCTCGCGGGCCTTACGGCGACGTAAGCAACGTCGGTCCGGCAAATTTGCGCCCAAGGCAAAAAAGGAGATATCCCTGTTTTCTTGATCGGTCAATGTATTCGGACCGTTTGATGCATCGTCGACGGAATAAACCACAAACACGGGCGAGATGGCAACACCAAGCGAGATAAGCTCAACACGCAAGTTTTTGGGAGTATATCCGGGTTGACAAAAAAAGAAACAAAATACATGTCATAAACATACCACGCCTGATAAACACCATCAAATATACCGGTCGACTGGGCATTTGGTTTAAACCGACAAATTCGGTTCCGTTTTTTCGGTTCCTATAAATTTCGGTTTTCAACAACAAAGAACCGATCAGTTTCTCTCGAATCGAAACCGACAAATTCGGTTTCGGTTTTATTACCGGTTTTTGGTTAAAACCGAACCGACCAGTATCCGCTGACACTGGAAGAAAAAAAACGCACTCGCCATCGCCAACGCCGCCATCGTGGGCCTCCGCTTCCCTCGCCACCGCGTCGGCCATGATCGCCACCGCGCCTCGCGCGCCGCTCCTGCGCTGCGACGCCGCCGCCTTTGCTCGGCGTCTTTGCCGCCCACGGATGCGCCCTGCCGTGCTTTCGCCTACTCGCAGCGCGCGGCCGCCGACTTAACGCCGCGGATGCGCCGCCGCCCGCCCATGGATGCGCCGCCGCCGCACTTTAGACCTAGGGTTTGGGGTCGAGTGAGGATGCGCGCCCACGGCGGACTGGGGCTGGTCGGGTGGGAGACGTGGAGTGGAGTTGGGAGTACGTGGTGGGCTTTATTTGCCTAGTGGGCTCTGTTGGGCCACGGTGGGAAGGAGCACATGCGCATGGATTGCATTCTGGACAAAGGAAGTTCGGTTTATTGGTGATTCGGTTCAGTTTGGAGGTAAAACCGAGCACCGAACCGAAAACCGAATATCCCAGAAACCAAAACCGAAGCCGAACCGAAAAACCGACACCGGTTCGGTTTTGATTCGGTTCGATCTTCGGTTTTCGGTTAAAATGTGCCCAGGCTGATATACCGGCTACGTAGGATACACATTAACACACGTATAGAACAGAGTACCGAATTGTCGTTCCACCCATAACACCTAGCAAATTTCATCTTAAATGATACATTGCTACATGCGCATGCTCTGGTAGCCAACCATGGCATCGTCTTCCTTTTAGTTCCGCTTACGACAGCACCGATCGTCAAAGATCTTGGTCCTAAGAACACCATGTTCTTTATCAAATCTAAAGAACAGCATGTATCCTCTGCGAAGATTGTTATCATGGACAAAGTCACTCCAACCAAGAGTGAAATGCAGATTACACCCGGCCCCATGCACACCAACCTGAACTATCCATTATCTCCTTTTCTGCCCGTCTAGCCGCAGCTGCACCTCGCGTCGAGAGCCCAGGCATCGAACAAACTCATCAGGCAGATACTGCATCAACGAAGATTTACTTTCGGTACAAACAGCCAATGGCATAGAAAAAGGAAAAAAATATGAGGGAAAGGGGTGGATGTGGATTATAAAAGAGACGGGGATGGAAGCATACCAGCGCCTCCTCATGCAGCATTGGTATAAGGATCTTATAAAACTCGAAATGTTCTCTCTTATCCATCTTACCTCCCTCTGCCCTCCTTCTAGCCTCTGCATCTATGGATGAACGACTCGAGACGGAACCCTTCTGGCGACTGCTGTCCATAGCAAAGGAATCATACCTGTGGTTTGCCATCCACACCTTGAACTGTCGAATAGTTACACCAAGATCGCGGCACCATTCTTGAACATAGATCCGCTCATCTTTCCGCACACGCCACCCGACCTCTTATGCCTTCTTCCGCATCCCTTCCTTCTGCTCCGTGGTGAACTTGCTTCGATGACGCCTCCCCAACCTCGCCATAGCCCTGACTAGGCATAGAAACGAACTAAAGACCGCTTCGGTGATATCAAGTGAAGGCAGTTTCATCCCTCACCACTCTCCAACCCCCAACCCCCCAACACCAAAAAAGGCCAAATCCGCCACAGCTTATTGGACTGGTCATTGCAGGATGAGCCTCAACATACAGGTAAAAAAAGATGACGAGCCCAACCCAATAGCGCAATATTGTACTACCCAATAAGGAAAAAAACATCGTTGCTAAGTTCCCTGACCAAACAATAAACGAATTGCACCTAAAGGGCCTCAACCGCCCTAGGCACCCCAAATATGGGCCGTCCAATCCTGCCCATTGGACTCAACCACCCAGGGCGGAACCATCACCCAAATGAAAGAAACCCAATTCGTGTTCCACTATAGCAAAAACACGTCGCCGTTCTCCTTAACAACAGAGGCCTGCAGCTCTTTCCCACCAAGGATTCCACAGACGCCCAGTCGCCAAAACAGCAACACGACTCAGCGCTAAAGGTAACAACGAAACTCAGAAAAAACCTATCTCATACCTTCCTCAATTAGAATGCCATTGAAACAGACTTCTGCCACTGATAGTGAAAGCCTATTTTTCAGCACAAGGCAACGCCAGTGTCCAGGCATATCGCTGCTTCTGGCAACACAGAGTGTCCACAGAGCAACGGCCGTCGTGTTGATCATCACAGACACCGGCTACTTTGCATAGAAAAGTAAGCTACATCACAAAAACATACCATATGCCAAATACACGGCATCACAACATAAGAGGTCCATGCACCCTTTTCACACCATAAAAAATACAGTACAACCACACCTCTTCAACCAACATGTAAGGCTGCTATTACCATTCGATCAGAGCTACATACGACAGCATACTCTGAAGACACGGGACCAAACCCAATAGGTTTGCTGCAGCGAATAATAACCAGCTATAGTCTCTATACCATCAAGCTTTCATTCTACCCACAGAACCCAGCAGCCACATGCCCAAGACACCCAAATAAAGCAACTGTCGCGGCACATAGCCCATAAGACATGCTTTATTCATATTCGTGAAACTATAGCGTTGTTTTTTCGAAAAGTATATGATTCAAACACCACACAACTATGATGTTACCTACCCAACCGTAATGTTGAATCTTTTAGGTCCATGCAAATCTACACGTATAATATCTACACATTCAGTTTACGACCCATGTAATAAATAATTGTATCAACACCAACCAAGTTATCAGACCAGAAAACCAGACATGACTACACAAGAACCAGAGCATAGTACCAAAGGCAGTGCATTACGTAAACTATCAAGCAATAGAATATACCGACACACATTCATAGACATAGTTACCTAGCTGTCCCTGTCAAGCAAGACTATCCACTACCATAGAGACATGCACCCATTTTTATCTCTCCCCAAAGTCATCGCTTAAACAAACATTAGACCATACACACGGTCAGTATGCATCCCATGATGCGCTGCCAGGTATATTGTCTTCACGGACCTTCTTACACAAGCTTCACATTGAACAATACTAATACAACAAAGCTCACCAAAAGACATGCTCAGTAATTAGTCATCGCTCTTGGACATTCGGGTACCAGAGAGGACCGGAAGCCGAATAAACCTAGACAGCAAAAACATTGGCATCTTCATCATAGGCGAAGACCAAGGACAAACCAGTACGAAGGCGATTCGCGCTCACAAAGTCAGTCCAGCCACGTTTCAGGACCACCTTACCAGACACTTCATACACCTTTACCTCCACACACCAAGTCTTCACATCATTTCCAAGACGTTTCAAGCGTACAAAACGCCTGCCCCTAAGGTACTCAAGAAAAGTGCAAGGTAAATCCTGCAAATACATACAGTCAGAAAAATGAATAAGGACACAAAATTCAAGATTCCCCTTTTACCAAACAGTCTCAAAATTACTATGCCAAACAAATACATACCAGTGAATCCTCGAACCGACCAAGACAGAGCTGCTTACAAAACTCAAACGGCCTCAGTTCTGTTGCCTGAAACCTCCTTTGCCCCTGTTGCATCACAACACCACAAGAGGTCCCCGGTACATCTGGTCCAGCCACCTGACCTATGCTGCCAACCTGAACACCACGGGAAGTAACACCAGCATGTGCTCCACACAACAGATCTTCCGTCGGCACCTGCTTTGTTGCAGCCTGACGAGAACTATCACGAGAAAGAACACCAACATGTGCTTCACACACCAAATCTTGCGTCTCCACCGGCTTGGTTGCAGCCTGACGAGAACTATCAACTGGATCGGAAAAAACAGGAACTCCCGACAGTGCCGTTCCAATGGGGACCTCCACAAACATCCCAACGCCTTTACAACTACCAGGCAATCCTCCTTCCTTTGCCCATCCTTTTTGACGCCATCAGGTCCACAATCGAACCAGGCTCCATTCCATCAACTCTAGACCTCCAAACTCCAGTTCCAAACGAAGAGCCCCCCTACGCAACTTTTTCCCCATCCACGCACCCGGCAGTGCCTTTTCAATGCGACCTTCGATAGAAATTTTGCCGCCTCTACCACTACCAGACAGATTCACGCCCCTTGCCTCTACTCCTGACATCATCTGCTCGCCAATCGAACCAATCTGCATTGCGCCATCTCGAGAACTCCTAGCCAGATCTGGAGATCCACAAACATACCTACGAAAATTTCCACGCAGTGCCGGTCCATCGTAGAACTTCTTCTTGTTTGCCACAAAGGACCTGAACTGAGGCACAGAAACACAGATAGAAGAACACCGCCCCACCACCTCCAGCTCGTCCTTCCTCTTAAACAGCCAACCCAACTCATCCGCCTTCGCCTTCATACGCTCTTTCTGAACACGGCTAAAGATCATACGCCAGCGAGCCTCCCCCATCACACTCACTCTACCTCACCCACGTCCACTCCACAATCTACCCTCCTCTCAGCTATCCCAATGCAGCTGGTGGACGAACTGATGCTTCTAGAGTATACAGTGTGTGCCGATAATTGTAACCCCATTTATCCAAACAATTTACGCCCTTTTTCAACCGTCCACTTCCACTGAAATCCCTAGAAGACGGGCCAGGGCCATCCAACAGCATCAACAAAAACAAAGGCCTACAAGCCCAAGAAGAATTACTAACCGGGCCAAGGCCTCAAAGGTACAATCAATAAGAAAAGGAAGAAAATGGTCAGCTGCGGTACGGTTCATCAGGAAGACGGGCCGCATCTCGGGGGAAAAAGGGGGTCTCAAAGAGCCAAGACAGGCGCACAAGACATGGGCCACTAGCGCGCGAGGGGCGCCTGAACCACTGGTCAACAAGATAGGAGACATCCTTCTATGGAAGGAGCTCACCTAGTTAGTTGTACCACAATCAACTTAACTTTTCGAGCTATGGAGTGACTTGATTCATACACCTTATGCAGAGGATTCGGCATCGATGAGGTTTTCTCGGTTGCTTTCTTTTGCATCGGTTCTCGATTCCTCTATGCTTTTACGTTCGCTGGTTCTACCAAAGACAACATCACAACAGGCTGGAGGATTGCTAGGCCCCTCCAAGGTGGATTCGTAATGTGGATGGACGTTCAACGGACAAGAAGCACACTTCTAGTATGTTACTCTTGGGCTTGAAATTTGAAGTTTCTTCATCAAACTCTTCATTCTGATATTCCTTCATCGCGGAAGGTGGAGGATGACCGGACTGCACCAAAGACGATCGGCCGATGTTACTTCATCGTGGAAGGTGGAGGATGACCGGACTGCAGCAACACGTAGTGGGTGCTCCGGTAAGAGACTTGAATGGAGTGCTGTGTCAAGGGGCTGGATTTCCGTTCTCTAAAATAAAATAAAATAAATAGTCGAGCTCAACAGCAGATCTGTCGGGCAAGAGGTAGCGGCGTCAAAGAGCCCCAATTAGTTTTTTTTGGGGCTTAGATTCCGTGAAATGCCTCGAGACGTCTTAACAACCAGGATTAAAAACTGTTAAAAGTGGGCAGCAGTCCACGCACTCAGGGATAAGTAACAGTAATTTAACAGCAGCGATTTGGAACAGTTGAATTTACTTGGTAAGCTGGTACATTTGCAGGCCGGTGATACAATCCATTGGAAACCGCTTATAGATTATTAATGACGTACATAAAACTATAATACTAGCAAAACAATGTCTAGAGATTTGAAAAGAACAGGAACCGCAAAACATGCATCGGTACTAATTTTCAATTCAATCTGTCAACAAATCATTAAGTCAACGGAACTAGCAGCCACAACAACTGGACAAACCAAACTGACGTTCTGTACAACCAGACCAGCGATTAATTTCATCGTCATGCTCGTTTGTAAGGAACACGATGCCCCAATGCAATGGAGGCGGCAAACCAAAACATATAGTACCATTTTTTACAACAATACTTATGTAAGGTCGTCCTCATCGTCCTCCATTTTCTTCAGCTCATTCTTCGCCCTGAGCAGCAGGGTGGTTTTCAAGGATCCTGACAATATTTGACAGATTAGATAAGGGTGTCCCCAACAACGATAAACAAATCACCAGTGACGCAAACTCTGAAAATAATAATAATAATAATAAATAATAATAAAGAAA
Source organism: Hyparrhenia diplandra (assembly GCA_015847255.1). Taxonomy (NCBI): domain Eukaryota; kingdom Viridiplantae; phylum Streptophyta; class Magnoliopsida; order Poales; family Poaceae; genus Hyparrhenia; species Hyparrhenia diplandra. The sequence continues at coordinate 47,224 of JADLZK010011757.1, forward strand.
AACGACCGACGCGGAGACGCGGCGCAGGAACTACTGTGAGGAAGAGTTTCTCGAAAGATCATGTCTTCTTCCTGCCGAGCGGCCACAACAAGTGGAGGGCTTTGGATGGAGAACAAGGAGGGTGCGCCTCCCAAACTGCCACCACAGACTTTCGCTGCCTGCAGGGAAAACATCTTGCACCCACCGGTGCGCGCTAAGAGGCACGCAGCGCAGCAGCCTGCAGCCGCACCACCACCGACACCTGGCGGGTAAGCATCTTCCCCGCTGGCTCCATTTGCGAGGTCTGTTAGCTGCAACTTCTCGCCCTCATTTAGACTTTCTAGTGTAACTTCTAGACACCTGGCGGGTGAGCTCTTGCTGCTGGTTTATATCTATCCTTTCCCCTTATTTTCGTAGAGACCTGAACCTTCGTCCATAGACTCATTTCCCTGTTCTTAGAACAGTACGCCCTCTCAGCCGTCCGACCCACACTGCTCCCTTCGATGGCGTTCACGTGTGCACGCTCTGGAAGCATCGGTCCCCAGAATCTTCGCCATCCTCTGCCTCCAGCTTCCCGCAACCAATCCTCCTCGCCATCCTCACTGATCGCTGCGCTGCCTCCGTCAGGCTGCCTCCGTCAGGCCCCCCTCACCAATCCTCCCGTCCTCCTTCACATCCCGGTGTGTCCTCTCCCGAGCCCCGCGGGCCTCCTCCGCCACGCTCATCCCCACTGCCCCGGCCGGTCAGGCTGTGCGGCAGCAGCCCGCAGGGGCCCTGGCCGGCCCTGCCTTCCGACACCGTGGCGCGGCGCGGCCATAGCAAGCCATGCACCACCGTGCAGCGACGGTAGTCGCGGCAGCTAGCCGTCCCCCGCTCTCCGGCCGTCAGCAGGGCACCGCTTTCTCTCCACAACGCCGCTCCATTCATTGCTCCCTCTCTACAAGCCAATGTCAACTTGATCGTCGACGCCTCTAGGTATGCTGCGTTTCTGATTCCATGGATATCTGATGGGTGATGCGTAATTGGTGATTGTATATTATTCCTGATTTGATAGCTGCTTAAATCTTTGTTTAGTACATGCATACTATCTATTCATTTCCCTTAATGCTATTTCATTTCCCAATTTATATTTATGATTGATTTATGAAGCTAATAGTCTCCAAGTTATCGTGTTTGTGCTAATGACCTCAGGTATTCAGATCAGTACCTATTCTATATTTCTCATATGAGCCATAATAAGATCAGTACCTATTTTTAAACATAAAAACGTAAGCATGCTTTATCTTAAATTTCAACAAAACGAATTTTATCACCTTTGTTTCCATTGTCCAACCAGTAAATTTATTTCTTATCAGAGCCTATGGTCCACACTAATGAAAAAAAAAAAATTATAGTCCAATCTACAATTTATGATTGTTGCTAACATACATTTGGTCCACTCATTATGACTCCGCTGCTTTTTAGGTATGCCTGAATCAAGCTTTCTTTCTAATTTTAAATGCGTTGTTTTAAGATTACATAGTATTATTATATGAAATTTCAACATGATGGTAGCTGTCCATATTGCCCCTTCTATTTTCTATATGTTCATATTTGATCATGAAACTAATAACCAATAGTGATGCCACCATATAAACTTGCAGATAATAACATGATTATTGCAGTTACAGTCTACTGGGTACTGCACATAGAAGATCCTAGGCATCAGAAACCTGGAAGTATGCCTTTTGATACTTCTCACAATCCTCTTATTTTGTTTGCTAGGTTTGTTACTTCATAGTTTCCTCATATAGTCCGTTTCACTGGTTTGTACCATATGAAAATATTAGTTTCTTTTATTGTAATTATATTTGCACACTACTAAGCACTAATGTATGACATAGCTTCATTTTCCCAACCAAAGGGTATGAGATCAACACCAGGAACCAGTGGTTTTGTGTTGCCTCTTTTGTCTTCTCTTACAACATATATGTCTACCATAATCATGCCACCAAATTCCCAGGGGAAAAAGGCATCAAACATGCCCCTTACATACACATTTGTACTGCTGCAAATCTGAGAACGATTGAATCATACCAGCCGGCTTGGTCCACCAGTATATCATTTTTTTTTTTTGTATTGTGTAAAATAGCAATATATCATTTTTCCTACATTGTGTAAAATATTATGGACAGGATGACCATTCTTACATTTCAGTAAGCTATCTATATCATTTATTTGTCCTTCATAGTTGTAGAAGTTGCAGCAGAGCCAGCTTGGCCTGGCAGCAGTGCTAACTTGGCTACAGTTGATTGTAAAATGAAGAAGTGTTTGGACAGCAGCCGCAGCAGATGTGCAGCAAAATGTAGCAGTAGGACTAAGTGTAGAAGAGTGTAGAATATGTGTGTCGAGAGTCTTCTTTCTTTGTATATAAGGGAGCTGAACCAGTTCAGTTTTAAGCAGCAGCTAGCATTCTGGAGTCCTCTCCTTTCTTTCTCATTTCACCTCTCAGCTCAAGTGTGTGTGTGTGTGAGCTTGTGAGGGACCAGGAATTGGAGTTATAGAGACGGTTGTCATCCCATGGCCCACTGGCATCATGGTGTAGTAGTGGTGGTCGCCTGTTGTCGGGCTTCCACGTCATCTAGGCGCGCCGTGAGGACGCCACCTGGTGGGCTAGGGTCGACCAGCACCTTGGCCCTGGGATCCAGCAGCAGGGCGGGCTAGGTCGGCCAGCACCTTGGCCATTGATCTAGTAGCAGGGCAAGGTCAGCCAGCACCTTGGCGATGGGATCCGGCAACGGTCAATGCATCTCTGATACCACATTGTTACATGGCAGCTAGGGTTGCAAGGGAGAGACTCGAGGGAGAGGCAGCAGCTGCCATGCGACAGCACCCGAGGTGGTACAGTAACTGAGGGTAGCGTTCACTACCAGATGGCTGTGAGGGTGAGAGGAGGTCGGCCGCCGGGCCTTTGCTCACATCCAAGAAAGAGGGAAAGTTTTCCTTCTTAATTCTTGTTTAATTAGATTGATACATATCTTCTCCTTGTACACAAAGGTTTACTTGACCCCTAAGCAAGGGGCCCTTATCTCTAATTAACCCTAAGAATAACGAGCTATACTCCAGCCCAGGCCCAATAGGCCCATGACGTAATCTAACAAATCCCTTTTGGAGCAGTTCAAGTTTACGACGTTAACTCAGAGAATGCATTGTGGCAATCACGATGCATGATTTAGCATATTATTATAAAAGGCTGAGAATCCTAAAGAGTAACTACTGCCCTTAAAAAAATCTTTTTATGTTGAGGTAGGTTGACGTACAACACAGAATAAAACACTGGAATACCATGTGCCATAGACACTGCATGTTTGCTGATATTTTTCGAGCCAAATCTAGATGTGATTTATCAGGCCAATTGTATACTGCCTCCAGTCATAAAAATATATATTGTTTGACGTTTGTAGTTTTTAAGGTTTGAATAAATATTTTGTCTTAAAGAATGTATTTTTAAGAACATACTTGCAAAATCCATTCAAACATATTTGCAAAATCAGACTCGGGAGGATTTTAATAATATATTCAAGAAGAAATTCCAAATTATTCAAGAAGGATTTTAAGAATATATACAATGAGGACCATGCAAATTCAAATGCAACAAGTAGTTTGACCCGGGGAAGTATTTATTCTTAGGTTCTTATTAAGCTAACTCCCATCCATTTTACTGTTTATATACACTTAGAAAGCATTAAGTTACAAATAAACAGGTTAGACACCAATGAAGTGAAATTTCAAAATAAAAACATGGGACTGCAACTGAACATACCAGACGTGTCATGCTATCAAATTCTTTGATGGCATCAGTGAATTTGGCAACATCCCCTTCATCCATAGATGCAGCAAGATCCTGAAACAAAAAATAGCTTCCAATTGGGTTATTGATTTCAAAATTATATTTTATTATTGGTACTAGAGATAATGTTATATTTGAGTCAGGCATATACAATGAAAAAGTGTCAAGGGAAAAAGGGCAAATTATTCATACAGCCAAAAGCTTGTATTCACGTGTCCCAGAGAAAGTCGGGTCAATTTCCTGCAAAATAAACAAAACACCTTTATAATGGTAACAAGGCACACATTAACTGGTTAGGATCTTATGACAGAATAATACACACCTGATATCGCTCCAATGAATTGGTGATGGCAACAGGATCACCTCTACATAGTTGGCAGATGCCAGCATTAAGGAGAATTCCTCTGACACTATACTTAAGAAGATTATTGTTGATTGACTGACGAGCAATCGCTTCAAATATCTCAGTTGCTTTTGGGTACCTGAAAGTATTAAATTTTGCATAAGAAAAACCACTAGGGATTGTAACCCTGAAACTACTATAACGATGTATGCATGAAAAACATAAACAAAGATGAATATATATACACATGGGAGTAACTACTCCTAGGATCACCTCTATATATATTGTTTTATTCAAGATGGGAGTAACTACTCCCGGGAGTAGGAAAAAAATGCACACCCATTCCAGATATAGGCTGCATTAGGATTCTAGTTTGTCTAACTTTTCCCATCAATCATTTTTCAATAAAAGTTACATAGATTGTGTTGCCCACACATGGATCACACAAACCCCAGAGGTCAGCTTGACCTGGGGGCGCTTTTGGGTTGAATCGAAATGCAATGTCTTAGTTACAATGGGGGGGTGGCTGCTGCTTATGTAGGCAGAGCTCCTTGCCTCTTCTTCTAACTACTCCCTAGAGCATATTCTTGCATAAAGCAAGATGCTTAGCCTACTTGGAAGCCAAGGCAACTCATGATCAACTTGAGAGCCAAGGCACCCCTACTTTGCAAAAAGTAAATGCAGGAATGTAAGATACAAGTGCTAGGGATTAACTGCTGTCAGATTGATAAAATACTTTCATAGTATGTATGTTTCTCTCTTTCAAAATAATATACTTTTACAAAAAAAAAAGGTCAAACTGTCAGACCATGTCAATGTCCTAAACAACTTACATATGGGGTCAGAGTATGATATAATTACTATAAGAAAATGAAGCTAATCTTACTGTTCCAACTGAGCAGCAATTTCTGCTACTTTCTGTTTGATGGTGTTTGATTGAGATGACTGTCCCTCACTGTCAAAAAGGTCAGCTGCTCTTTCCAGGTATTCTGTAGCCTTCTCCAAATCTTGTTCTTGCTGATATATCTCACCAATGTCCTAAAAATGCATCAAATTTCCAGCAGTGTGAGTTATATATTTCTTTTTGAAACAAATCATCCTCCTCCTGAAGAAGCAGGTCATCATTCAAATGTACTTATAAATTCTATTGGGAAAAAAAGGTACAAAGAAGAAGAATCCTGGATATCTTAGTTCATTAATCCAATCGCCTGAGGTAAAAATAAGATAGTAGCATATAATAACATATCTGTAAACAAAATAAAACTTTGTTCACCTTGCTGTATCTTGCAGCCATGTTCAACCTACCAATTTCCAAGAAAAGATTAACAGACTGGTTTAGCGCTTGCGCAGCTTCTGCAATTAAGGGTTAATGTACACAAGTTAGCTACTTAGCTAAGCATGTTAATATGATGGACTATGAATAAAATCATAAAAGAGTAGAGACTACGCATGGTCAAGGGTATGCAACGATAATCAAACTTATGGATGCATAAGAAACAATTTAAATCACAAGTATTCCTAACATTTGAGATGTTAATACAAATTCATGGGTTTTTTATGATTAAGATAGTAACAAATGTGCAAGAAGAATATCAATCACAAATATAGCACAAGTAGTCCTAATGTGTTTGATTCTCAGCTGCACATGAATCTCAATTTTGGATGAGGGGATACTACTAGTCATATGGCCAGTAAGGATCAAAAAAATGGATATATGTCAGCAATGGCAGGAAAATAGTTTTGTGGGAAGCCAGGTAAGGAGCTCAAGTTTAGCTATTATGTTATCCAAATGGGACTCTAGCTGAGTTGTCCGGTGGTTCTAGTAGCACTCCTCCGGTCTTGGGTTCAACTCCCGTGGAAGCAAATTTCAGCTGGGGTTAAAAATCCCCTCGTCAGTCCCATGCAAAGCTTATGTTTATGGCTCGTCCAGGTCGTGGTCGTTCTCACATGAGATATGCTGCTGTGTATGCATATGCGTGGGTAAGGGTTCAGGGTCTCATTGACCTCGCGTGAGAATTTCTTCTTAGCAAAAGGCCCAGGGACTGTCTTACCCACCCACAGGTCTGATTTTTTTTTTTTTTTTTTTTTTTGTATTTGTCAATAAACAAAATGCTTCAATTATAGATTGATTGTGTGAATTCATAGTGTACATTAAGTGTATCTTAGTAATGTGGGTCTGGGAGTGTTTTTTAAGGGATCCTATCCCTTTTCTTTCATCTTCATATTAACGAAATGCAGCTCTACACTGAGCTCTACTGTGTTTTCAAGAAAAAAAAAAAAAAAAATGTGTGAATCTTCACTTAAACTTGGTTAGTTAGGTTAGAGGGACAGGGAATCTGTACAGCAGTGTCTTGAGTCTTTGCTCAGCCGGTGTGGCACCTCATATTCTTCAATGCTAGGTTTGAGTTCTATTTGTCCACAGACCACTAACCATTTGTCATGTTGGTGGTTCCAAGCCATTAAGTGCAAAAGGACAGGAAAGGGCTTAATTCTCTCATCATCCTTTGTTTGGGAAATTTTGAGAACATCGGAATTATTGCCTTTTCAATGGTGCGAGCCTAGATGTAAGTTATTAAGGCCGCGACTAGGCAAGTAGACATCCCAAGCAGTTTTTGAATCGTGGCGTTGTGCTCGACACGGTCTCCTCGCGATATGGCGCCGCCTAAGGCCAAAAAGTTGTCACCAAGTCGATCGATTAGCTGAGGCGGACGCTGCTGGACGGAAAAGGTGTGAGGGGAAGAGCAGTGCGATCCGCATTATGGGAGAAAAAGGAGGGAGGAGTGCACGCTGGAAGGGAAAAGGATCAAGCTGCGCCGCAGGGAAAGGAACAGCATGCGCCGCTCTGCAGGAAAAGAAGCTGTTGCGCGCCTACATCTCTCGCTAGAGGCTCCACAATCCCCATTGCATCAATTGAGAGAGGGAGAGCCGGAGAGGGAGAGGGAAAGGAAGGAGAGAGGAAGAAAGATGAGGGCAGCGGAACACCTGAAACCAGCGCCGCACCAACGCCGGGCAGCTGCCCCGTGCGACTCCGCCCCCCGTCCGCACGACCGCCCATCCACAACTCCTGTCCTGTCCGTGATTCCCGCGTCATCAGCGACTGCTCCATCCGAAGTCCGGAGAGGGAGAGGGAGGGAGGGAAAGGGAAGAGAAGAGGCTGTCCACAACCCCCACCTGATCCACCCCTCCCCTTCAGTGCGCCCCTTTCTACCTCCTTCTGTTCTGCATCTTCTTCCTCTGCTCTGTGTTATGTTACTAACTCACTATAGTCATTTGCTCTATTGAGAGATGGGAGACTTCAGCTTTGCTATTTTGATACTTTATGTTGTGTCATGTACTGTAGCAGCTCTATTTATTATGATATTGTATGGTATGATTTGCTTCTGATTTCTAGTGGTATTATATATTAAGATGTTCATATGGCGCCGCCGCACCTTAAACACCTAGGCATCTGGAAGGGGGGTCGGGTGCTGACGTGCTGCACCTCGCCTTACCGCCTTAATAACTATGGTTCAGATTCAGCTGGTGTAGTATCTACAAGAATTGCTCATTTGCTCCTAAGGTTGTTTCATGGGGACACGTGATCCTTTGTTCATATCGTTTCATGGAGTCAGTTGATCCTTTATTGTAGATTATCCTATCACAGGCTGTTTCTTGCAAGGAATCATGTGGAGTTGTTGTTTTGTTGAGGTTTTAAGAGTTCTAACCCCCCCCCCCCCTCTTCTTAATAAAAAGATACGCAGCTCATGCATGCTAGAGAAAAAAAATGCAGTTATTGATAGAAATATGCCACATAGTTCAGACAATAGAACCAACAGATGGCTAACAACATGAAAAAAGGCAGTCAACAGCTCAACATTAAGCAAGCAGAAGGGCAGCACAAAATGATAGAATGACATTCTGTGGTTCACAGAAGGCAGCACTAAGAACATGAGTATTATATTACATGATACAAATAAAAATCACAGACAATTATGGTAGAGTATGCATGATACTAAGAAAAGTGAAGGTACCCTGAGGTGAGAACTTTTTGTAGCAATTTGCTGCCTCGACGTATGCTGAGGCAGCCTCGCGGCTTGCTATCTCCCTGTTCGCAAAAGCATCATCTTGTTAGCAATCTTGAAGGTGCAAAAGCACCATAAGCATCATCTTGTTTCAACAGCATGATTTGTGAAGATGACAAACTAATAACCCAAAACATAAGCAAACCAATGAACCAACCTTCAAATGACAGTTAGCAATCTTGATGTACACTGATGCAGCTCTGCTCCCTGAACAGTAAACTAATTTTAGTCACTGAAAATAATGAAGTCAAGGCACACTGAAATGACCCACGTCAATTTATACCAAATTTTATTCTATTCTTTCATGCAGTCCATGGGTTCCACATACACTACAACAATTCAAGCATACCAGTGCTTTCAGCCCAATCAACACTACAATGAGATGACTATAAACATGAACATCTAATCCGCCAAGTTCTCTGATTTGAACTGGAAAAAGAGGGGCAGGATACACCCCGACTCTTTTCAGGCCAGGCCACTTAAACAAATTTGAGAGATAAGGAAGCAAAAGCACAATCTGTGTTACTCATGGAAACCCCTCAGACGAAACCTAGTGCATCAAAGATCACGCGGCTAGGCCGTAGATCCGCAACCCGAGATCCAGCTCGATCCAACCCATCCGCTAGTTTGCCAAACTAAGCAACTAGCGATCCTGACGCCCGATCGGCCGATAGATCTGGCGGCAGGGCCACCAAGCAACAAACTCATCATAACCAATTGGGATAAAAGTAAATGGGGAGACGAGGGATCTGGGCAGCCAGGAGCGCTCACAGTTCTTGGCGAGCTTGAAGGAGTTCGCAGCCTTGTCGAAGAGGTCGGCGGCGTCCTCGTACTTGGAGCCGAAGAGGCCCCACCCGGAGAGCTTCTTCTCCGCCTTCTTCTCGAAGTCGTCACCGCGCGCCTCGTGATCACCCATCGCCTATGCAGCTGCAGCAGCAGCAGCAGCAGCCGCCGACTCGATCGGTCTCTGTTCCTCTACTCCTCCGCGGCGGTCGCCGGCGCCCGTCGAGGAGAGGAAACGGAGCACACCACGCGGAAGAATGTGACGCCTCTGTTTTGCTTCGTCGTGCGGCCTGTTGACGAGTCGGTCGGGGTGCGGCCCTGCGTGCGGGTCCGCGGTGGAACCCTCTGGGGTGCTTAGTTGGTAAAATATTTCGTGGGCCGGTTCTATCAGAAGACTTTTCGCTTCAGATTTAGAATTACGCTCAACCATGTATTAACTAGGCTTAAAAGATTCGTCTCGCACTTTTCAACCAAACTGTGCAATTAGTTTTTTTATTTACCTACATTTAACGCTTCAAAAATGCGTTAAGAGATTTGATGCGAGGAGGCGAAAGACTTTTTGGGTTCTGAAGCAAAGAATCGAACACCCCCTTAGATCTGCCCTGACGGGTGTACTGCATCCCATCCGGAATGAGCACACGTCGGATAAAACGTCTGCACCGTTCTACTCTACGCACACGGTAAACACCAGCAGGACCATGAGGCTATCTGCACTGCTGTACTGGGAGCCATACTTCAGTTTCGTTTTAACGTAAAAAGACCTGCACCGCAGTACTGAAAAAAGGAACGACACCCTTGAGTACCGCCCTCGCCACGGTACAGACAGCGGGCTTCGAGTCCCTACGCCAGGACGAAAAGCGAGAGGCAGCGTGCGCGGGAGGTAGCAACCGAGAGAGAGAGCGGATGCATGAGCAGCGGGCCCCACTATCTCAACTACCTAAAAATGATGATATAACTCACAAAACCAAAAACCAAATTAAATTCGATTGCACCATTGAATTCTGCTTCAATAAATCCTTCAAAACAAGATCTCACATGAATATATTTAGATAAAATTATAAGTGGGTCCCCTGATGGTAGTTGGGATAGAAAAGATATAAAGTAGGGATGTATGGAGGAAACTAGATATATAAAGAGAGTAATATGGATTACCAAGGGACGGAATATTCCTTTTTAAAGGATGGATTTAAAAGATAACGAGTGCGGATGGATAGTCTGAGTCTGGAAGTCTGGCGTGCTCCGAGGAGCCACGGTAAACATGCATGTGAATGAGAGAGGAGAGAGGTGACGGTGGACCCCACTAATGCAAGTGACTAAAATTGTTATAACTCACAAACTAATAGTTCAAATTAAATTCGACATACACCATTGAATTCGTTTCAATTAATTCTTCAAAACTAGATGTCACATGGATATATTTAGTTAAAATTTTAAGTGGACCCTACTTGATGGTAGAAGTATAGAGTAGAGAGATATAAAGAAGGGATGAGCGCAGGAGAGAGTCTTTGAAAGGGAGAGAATCTTGATGACGGGATGTATAGAGAGGAAGCAAATAGAGAAACATGAGTGCGGATAGGCTTATCTTTATCGAATGATACTATTTTTTCGTGCGGTAAAAAAAGTTACGACCATCGCCGCCCCGGGTAAAACCATCCCGCCGCTTCTCTCCTCCCCGTAAAAAATCTCCCCCTCCGCATGAAAGCGTCGGTGCAAAAGAAAAGAAAAGGAAACCATCAATCACGGTGTTTAACATGCAAAAGCAACACGCCTCCTCTCCTCCTCCCATAAAAAATGAGGCTTTTTTTTACGCGTACCATTATGAAAAAAGCTCCCGACTCGCGGTATCACTAAAAACTTTGGCCGCACTGTATACCATCGGCCAAATGTAACTTGTCTGGCTGTACCAATTCGGCCCATTTTGCACACTAACAATCGCTTAAACAACCGGAGAAAAAGACTTTCTTGCCCCTCGTGCCATAAAAAGCCATCAAAATAACCATTGTCCCCTATACCACTCCCTAGTGTGTGGAGTCGAGAAAACAACCGCTAGTGGTGAAAAATGAAACATTGCTTGAAGAATTAGAAAATAAACAAACAAAAAAAATTGATCCATATCTCTTGTCAAACTTGGATGGATAAAGCTTGATCTGTTTATGCAAAGCTATGATGTAAAATGATCTCTCGTTATATATGCACAGTTTTGGGAATTAGAATTTAGTGTTGCTCCTTCAATTAAGTGCATGAGGTAGATGTTTAAAAAAAAGTGCATGAGCTAGCCTGGAGAAAACGGATCAGTCTTTTTATGCATGCTAACATATTCAAATCAAATCCATGCTTCTGTGTGTGCACTCAAAATGTATGTACTCCGTAGTTCGAATTCTACACAATCAGTTTATTTTCCTGATTTTTTAATGTTGGTTTCAGAGAGTTATTAATGGAGAGAAACAGAGGTCAGCACGTACAAAGTTATCCGAGTGAAAATTCTTCACGAGTGTCGACTGCTGCGGCGTCTACAGGAATGCAGTGCTAAATTTCTAGCAGAAGAACCAGATAACTTTGCTATTGATCCATCATCCTTGCCTGATGCATTAGATCTTCTAGCAACATCAGACAATAGAATACGCCTACTCGTTGCTGAGAGAAAGAGAGGTCAGCACGTCCTCAGGCGCCCGCCCGTCGCTCCCTGCCACCCGAGCGTTTCCCCGTCCGCGCGTGGGGTGCCCGAGCGCGGAGCGCGTGAGTGTGGCCGCGCGTGACGAGGGGCTGGGCCGGCTGTATCCGCTGTTTACCCACGCAGGGGCGGCGCCCAAGGCATGGCCGCCAGCCGGTTGGCACCTGGCGCGAGGGAGCAGGGGCCTAAGCGCGGCAGGGGGCGCTGTGCTGGTCGACGGCGGGTGGAGTCCTGGGGCGGCGCTCCTTCTTGCGTCGGCGCCAAGCAGAGAGATGGGGACGGGACGAGCCGAGAGAACCGCACGGGACCGACCGCAGAGGGGCCAGGTGAGGATAACGTTCTGTTTTTTTTTTTCCAAAGGGGTAACATGGACACTTCTCATTCTAGGTCCCACATGTCAGGTCATTGAAACGTTAAAACGAACGGCATACATGAAACAGTGGTATATGAGACAAAATTTTTTGACCGATGGTATCGCAGTGTAAAAGTTTTTGATGCATGCGCGCCACGGGCATTTTTCATAACATCTTTCCTATCCGTTGGTCGCCCAATTCTCGTCTCCTGGTTGCTCGTATACACGCTGTCGAGTGAAAAGGGCTGACAGTGTCGCGTCGTCATTCTCGATGGATTTTGGACCGATGGGTTGTTGCAAAAGTTTTCGGGTGTGTAACCTTCTGACTGGGTCGAGACCTCCGACGGTTTGCAGCTAAAGGAGGCAGCCTGGTCCAACCCGGTCTTATTGGGTCGAGCACACGTACTCCTCCACCTGCTTCTCCCCCACTCTCACTCTCCTCTCCGAATCGGGATCTAGGCGCCCACCGCTCTGGTCCTCTATCTCCTCGAATCCTCGGCGCCGATGGAGCTAAGCAAATCCCTTTCTCCAATCGCAGTATTTGATGTGAGGAGGGCGGGCGGGAGGAGCGACGCGCGCCGCACGCATGAGGCTGCGGCGGTGGAGTAGTGCGGGCGGCGATTTCCCGGCCGGCGGCTCCCGGCTCCCTCTCGTTTGATTTGAGCCGTAGTGTGGGATTTGCCTTGTGTGTTGGATTCTTAGTAGATCCGGTTCCAGTTCATGTCGAATAGAGTCTCCTTGCCTCACCTACAATGTGCATGTCTTAGATTTGGTTTTGGCGTTGGATTTTGTTGTGGCCTGGTTGTTGCTTGCCGGGACGATGGCCATGACGAGTGGGAGGGCAGCTGGCCCGCCACGGGGAGGCTTCCTCCATTCGTGTTAGCGTTTGTCCTCTCGTCGCCTGGAGCGGTTGCATGGTACCGTGAGTGGCTATGCTTCGTTGATTTTATTCCCCGAAATAGATCCGAAGCCGACAAACATTTTTTTGCGCCATCATGTTTTGGCTTTTTGGGTCTATTTTTAGTGCTTTTTGTAGATCTCATGTCCGCTTGTGGTGGGGGGTTGGACCTCCTCCATCCTCCCCCGTGTTTGTGATTTTAGAGAAAGGAGCTTCACCGATGCTTGCTTTTGTTGAGAATGGAGACATGTATTGCCGATGTCCCGTACATTGGGTTCAAATCCTTGGAGGGATGGTTCTCGGCTAGCCATGAGTTGTTGTGGATGTTTTCTATTGTCGGCCTAGAGGTTGAAACCTTATCGTTGTTGAGAATCCAACCTTGGCTAGGTCTAATCTAGACAGCTTGTGGTGGGGGTTAGAACTTGTGACCTGTGATGGCATTGAATTGATGTGTCGTGCTTGATGTTGGCATTGAAAGAGCAAGTTTTGACATGCTTCTCTCGACATGGTGGGTTTTTCCATTTCCGTTGGAATTATTTCTAGCTTAGATTTTTACGTTAAATTGCCTTTCATATGTTCTACCGATGCAGCTTTCGGTTTCTCGGCAATGCTCAATGACAATGATCTTAGGTACAATAACCGGTGTCCAACAAATTTTGAGGTTGTTCTCCCCTCGCTTTGTCCAGTAAGCAATATAGGTGCCTTCACCTTTCATTTTTCGATTTGGCTAGTTGCGTGAGCTTCTTGTTGTAAGCATCAAGTCAAGCCGATGAACCAAATAAAGTTTAGTGAATATCTAAGTTTTGAAGTGTCATTTCAGTCAATAGAGTAGTAACCATCGTTATGAGCTTTCAATCATCGTATTAATCATTTTCTTTTTGGCTTGTGATTGCCCGCAACATGTTGCTTATATGTATGCTCGCCCTTCACAAGTTTCAAGACTCACAACAAAGCTATCCCTTAAGGTTGTTCCATTCTATTCTTGGTTAACTTTGTCCGGATCAACTCGTGTTTATTTAATATAGATTCTCGATTTACTAATTGTTTCATAGCTAGTAAGCTTTTGTTCCATTCTGTTCTCCCAATTAGCATGATACCACTAATTGATATCCCTACATGTGCATTGATTAGTTCTTGAACGCCATTGAGAATGTGCCTACATGTGCACCGATTTGTTAGCTCGGTTTAGTCTCATAAATGCATTTTTTTTCTCCCCTTCTTACAAACGTATATTTTCTCGAATGCAAAGTTGGTGTGCGAAACTGTACTTATTGGTTCTCACTTTACTCTCTGCTCATCTCTTATGCCACTGAGCATGAGCCCATGTCTTAAATGCTCTTCCTAGTTCTGAATGCGCTTTCAAGTACCAATGTCAATTTCCTCGGTAGCCATTATCCATTGCTTTCAAGTACCAATGTCAATTTCCTCGCTAGTTCTTAATCTGTTCAATCGTGCTTAACTCGAACTCCTCATCATCCCAAAAGTGTTTCAAATTGATTGCCTCTTTGTTGTCCTTTGCACTATGGTAAACTTCTCTTGTGCTTGGTACTCCATCCTTTTAAGACCGATAGTAGCTTTGATTTTTTTTTGCAAGATGTGTCTTGATTGGAACAATTGTGGTTAACTAAATATTAGCTTGTTCTTTTGCATAGTAGTTGTATTGCTTTGTTCCTATTAATCTTTTATGTTTATCAAAACCAAACAAATAAAAGAATCAGTTACATAATTGCAGCCTATAATAATATAAATTGCAAGTTTCTAGGAGTGCAATTGTAGCTTTGAGTATATGCTATGTTGATACTAAACTATTTGCCTCATCATTTTTCCTATTAGATGATCTTAGTGGCTGGTGACTTTGCATTTTTGCAGCCATTCTAGCTGATTTGATGATCTAAGTACATGCTTTTGTTTTGCCGGGGACTATTGTTGACGGTCACTAACGACATGTTTTTACCGTCAACTTACTACCAATAAGGGGTGAAACTATACCTTACTACACACATATACATTTATTACTCATATATTTTCACTTGTAGTGTCCAAAATATATTTTGTAGGATTTATATAAGAAACAAGTGGAAAATGTACCAAAAGGCGCCATCCGGGAAAGCGCATTCTTGAAGAACATCAAGCCCAATGGTGAAACGGATCAAACACGCAGAAATGGGCCGAGCCAACGCCACCCTACAACTTTTCAGGCCCGACACGAACCACGATACCAAAGCTCGGGCCAGGGCGGGGCCACTTTGGCGCCGATCCGCCCAAACTTGGCGTGGCGGTTCATTAAGACTCCAAAACGTCGGTTCGGGGTGCGTCGCTACGGTACAACGAACACGGACGAAGTGTAGAGGCGGTTTATGCCATTAGGAGGAGAATATTCCATGGTTTATTCCTCCACCCTCCTCCTATAAATAGATGGCCTCTCCCCTCACTCACACACACCTCACAAGAGAGTCATTCTCTCCCTCTCCACTCTTCTTCTTCTTCCTCCTAGTAGATTAGGATGTGGAGCTAGGCAACTAAGCTACCAAGGAGGGCTTGGCTCCTTGGAAGATGGACTCCTAAGATAATCTATCTATGGTATTCTTCCAAAGCCTTGTCCCTATTATCTTATCTTGGTTGTGCATTTGAATTAGAGTCTTCATGTTATATATGCCTCATGATTTATCCTATGATCTAACATGTTGTTCTTGACATGATCATGACACATGAACTAGTCTATAGTTTCTATGTTGTGATATCGTCATATAGAACTTTATGCTTAAACCATTCATGCAATATAATTGAGTAGTGTCGGGATTGTGCTGAGTGGCGGTTCGTTGTGTCCTTCGAGCTTGCTCGTGTCCTATTCCGTCCATCCGTAGGGTGGGGACCATGGGGACATGAGTAGTGTCCTTGTATGCGGGCGTGGTCCGGGATGTCGTATCCTTCGAATATGACGGCATGCCACGGCCGAGGGGTAGGCGGCGAGGGGTTGTGACAGCCCTGTGAAAGGTCCTAATGGCTAGAGGGGGGGTGAATAGCCTATTAAAAATTCTACAAACAACACTAAGCAAGGCGATTAGTAAATAAGACGGCGTAGCAAATAAGCAAATGCTTCAAGCTAATTATGCAAGCCTCCTAGCAATTCTAGAAATTCTAATATCTCTAATCACAAGCAAAGGCTAGGTTGCTAAGTTACTCGTAGGTGGACAAGATATGCTAACTAGGATTACCACTAGGAGCTAACAAGGCTAAACAAGCTACTCAAGCTACCAAGCTAAGCACCCTAACAAGATATACTACCAAAGTAAAGCAAAGAGATGCTTAGGATACAATACCACCGGTGTAGTGTCGAGGTTGAAGCCAATCACCGAGTGGTACAAGAAATCTCCAACGAGCTAGCACACAAGACACGATGATTTTTCACCGAGGTTCACGTGTTTGCCGCAAGACGCTTAGTCCCCGTTGTGGCGACACACCCACTTGATGGTTGCTAAGTTTAATGGCCGGTGCCAAATCCCCGGTGGGAGCTCAAGCACACCAATCACAAGAGAGGGCCAAACAAGCCACGAGCAATCCACTAGTGCTCCTTTTCGCGAACCTCCCGCGGGGGTAAGGAACGACCCTCACAAACCACCGGTGTGGCCTCGAACAAGCTCCAATCGAAGCTCAACACCGCCTCTTGCTCCAAGCCGCTAGGGAACCAAGCAAATTCCCAAGAGAAATGAAATCCCGCGGCTTCTCCAAGGATGAAGTGTCTCTAGAATGCAACCGACCATGCAATGCACTTCTATCACTCTCAATCTCACTCAAGAATCGGTTAGAGTGAAGAGATGAGTGGAGAGGAGTCTCACAAGCTCAATAGCAAGTTGGAAGCTTCAAATGTGCAAGAGAGGGGCTAGGAACCGGCTATCCAAGTATATATAGCCCACCTCACGAAATGGAGCCATTGAGCTTTGAAATGGGCTCTCTGGCAAGATCGATCAGGATGCAACCGACCAGGACTCACCGGCCCGAAGTCCGGTCGCTGGTCCGATCCACAGTGGTCCGGTCACAACCGGCAAGCTTTGGGCCCACAACCGACGGCTTCCTCCACGCGTCCCGTCGCCGCTTCGGTCGAGCACCGAAGCATCCGGTCGTGCCCGGCCGACGCTCGCCCGCCAAATCGCGGCCGTAGAGCTTCCTCTCGTGACGCGCATCGGCCGAGCTACCGGCCGGGTGCGGCGGTCACGATGCGCGGCGTCCGGCCGCCCTGAAAAAAGCAAGTCTTCATGTTTCGTTGCTCTTTGCTTCATCCTTGCTTCGCCTCTTGCCATATGTTGCCAACACGCCGAAGATGATCACGTTATCATGCATGTTAGCTCGTCGAAAATTTAGGCAAGATCGAAGTTAGTGCTCTCATTGTCCTAAATGCAATATGCAAGTCAATTGGACCTAGAAGCACTTCACCAAAGGATTGTCGCGGCATTCCCTCTTGATAGTCGGCTATCTATCCTATAATGTGATCACACGCTCTATCGTGTCTTGATCATCGAAAGGAAAACCCTATCAAGATACCTTTGCCTTGATCTCTCGGGTTCCTCTCAAGCCGATCACCGAGCTTGACGATCCATCATGTCCACCATCATTGTCCATGTTCATGATCATCATGCTCCTTGTCATCCATCTAATCCTATCTCATAAGTCACACTTAGAGCAAAGGATTACTGCCACAAGTGTGTCATCAATTTCCAAAACCAAACATGAGATTTCAATCTCCCCTTTTTGGTAATTGATGACAACCAAAATCACAAAGATATGAAATAAAATTAATTGAACTTGAATTGCTTGTCCGTAGCATTTTGATCATGAATCAAGGATTGGACAAACATTTCAAGGATCGGTTTTGGTAGTAGTAGCTCCCCTACATATGTGCTTCCATGTGTTTGGATCAATTTGGCACATATGTATGGATAGAAATCTTGGGGAGAGATACTAATACCAAAAAGAGATGCTAAGGTTCTAGAATTCGGACCTTTGAAGCGTGAAACCATCGGAGTCCTTAGCATCATGTAACTAGACAATCATCAAAAACTCAACATACCCCATGAGATCAACATTATAGGCTAAAAAGTGAGCTTTGTCTAGATACATCCTATGCATGCTAGTTGGTCAATCACCAATCAATTTTTTTCAAAAACTAGCATACACCAAGCAATCATGTATATTGAATTTAAATTGCCAATGCAACATTACATTATGATCATGCACATACAAATGCACAAATAGTCTATGAGCTTGCTCCCCTATTTTGTGTGATCTTTTTCAACATCTTTGTGACTTATTTCTCCCCTTTGTCAACAATCACCAAAAAGGTATATAAATGAGAGAAATCACGTCAATCAAAGTATCACATGTGGTCTCATCTAGACCACTTGCCTTTCCATGTATTCAAGTTTGAACCAAGGACAAGCTTTTTCACACCTCATATGCATAAGGGTTATCTTGCACCATGTTAGAATACACATCAATAGCTCATTTTCTAGAGTTGACACTAGGATTGCAAGCACATAAACATGTCATATGCCACCACTAGTTCATAAAACCATTCAAAGCAATAGTGGTGCCACACATATATTGAAATCATTTTATTTTCCATGAATGAGCCTAATAAGCATGCATGATGTCTAGATGCACTAACAAGTCCTTAGCAACAAATGAATGCCATGACAAACAACTTTTACCTTGGGTTTGTCGAAGGAGAGGCATGTCATATAAGTGGGGTGCATCAACTCAAGTTGGAGAAGTCAATTATGTTCAATTCTCCCTTTAGCATGCAAAATCTTTTCTCATCAAGTGGCTTGGTGAATATGTCGGCTAGTTGATCTTCGGTGCCAATGCCCATGATACAAATATCACCCTTTTGTTGATGATCTCTTATGAAGTGATGCCTAATATCAATGTGCTTTGTTCTTGGATGTTGAACCGAAATTTGGGTCATCTTTCTTGCACTTTCATTGTCACAATACAATGGGACTTTGTCAAATTTGAATCCAAAATCCTTCAATGTTGACCTCATCCAAAGCAATTGAGTGCAATAACTTCCCCCCGCACTAATGTATTTGGCTTCGGCGGTTGAAAGAGCAACACTATTTTGCTTCTTTGAAGACCATGATACTAGTGACCTTCTAAGGAATTGACATGTGCCACTTGTGCTCATTCTATTGATCTTGCATCCTCCATAGTCGAAATCCGAATATCCAATCAAATCAAACTTGGATCCCTTTGGATACCATAGTCCAATATCTTGTGTGCCCTTCAAGTACCTCACAATTCTCTTTGTTGCTTTGAGGTGACTTTCTCTTGGATCGGATTGATATCTAGCACACATGCCCACACTAAATGCAATGTCCGGTCTTAATGCGGTTGCATAGAGCAAACTACCAATCATGGACCGATATTTCTTTTGTTCAACCATGTTGCCACTAGGGTCGGGGTCTAAGCTTCCATTGGTTGCCATTGGTGTGGACATTGACTTGGCATTTTGAAGATCGAACTTCTTGATCATATCCTTAATGTACTTGCCTTGACTAATGAATGTGCCATTCTTCAATTGCTTGATTTGAAGTCCAAGAAAGAATGTGAGTTCTCCAAGCATTGGCATTTCAAACTCATTGGCCATCATCTTATCAAACTCTTCACAAAAAACTCTTGGTTGGTTGACCCAAAGATAATGCCATCAACATATATTTGCAACACAAACAAGTCATTCCCAATCTTCTTGGTGAAGAGAGTGGTGTCCACTTTGCCCATCTTGAACCCTTTACAGAGGAGAAAATCTCTCAACCTCTCATACCATGCTCTTGGTGCTTGCTTCAAGCCATACAATGCTTTCTTCAACTTGTAGACATGGTTGGGGTACTTGTCATCTTTAAAGCCCGGTGGTTGTTCAATATAGACCAACTCATTGATGAAGCCATTCAAGAATGCACTCTTCACATCCATTTGATAGAGCTTGATATCATGAGCACATGCATAAGCAAGCAAGATTCTAATTACTTCAAGTCTAGCAACCGGTGCATAAGTCTCTCCAAAGTCAAGACCCTCTACTTGAGTGTACCCTTGAGCTACTAGCCTTGCCTTGTTTCTAACCACAATTCCATCTAGATATTGCTTGTTCTTGAAGACCCACTTGGTTCCTATCACATTGTAGTCCTTTGGCCTTTCCACCAATTCCCATACATCATTTCTCTTGAAGTTGTTGAGTTCTTCATGCATAGCATTGACCCAATCTTCCTTCTTTAGTGCTTTCTCAATATTCTCTGGCTCTACTTGAGACACAAATGCATGGTGAGCACAAAAAGATGCCAATCTTCCTCTAGTGATCACACCACTATTGATGTCACCGACAATTTGATCAATTGGATGATCTCTTGCAATGTTAGATGGTTGCATCACTTGCACTTGATGACTAGGATGAGTGGATGGACTAGCTTGTTGCTCTTGATCTTCATCTTGAGTGCCACTAGTGCTTGCCTCATTGTTTCCAATCTCAACCGTAGTGGTAGGCAATGGAGTGTCATCATCATCATTAACTTGCCTTGGCCGAATGTCACCAACATCCATGTCCCTCATTGCATTCTCCAAGTTGGAACTACTAACATCATCATGATTTTCAACTTCATTTTGAGAGCCTTGAGTTTCATCAAATTTCACATCATGAACTTCTTCAAGTTTGCCACTACCCAAGTTCCAAACTCTATATGTTTTGCTTGTGGTTGAATATCCAACTAGGAACCCTTCATCACATTTCTTGTCAAACTTGCCCAATCATGTGCCTTTCTTGAGAATGTAACATTTGTATCCAAAGACTCTAAAGTATCCAATGTTGGGCTTCCTCCCATTTAGCAATTCATAAGGTGTCTTCCCAAGCATACCATGGCAATAGAGTCGGTTGCTACAATAGCAAGCCGTGTTGATTGCTTTCGCCCAAAAGAAATGGCTAACATTGTACTCACTAAGCATTGATCTTGCCATTTCAATCAAGGTTCTATTCTTCCTCTCAACTACACCATTGGATTGAGGAGTGTAGGTTGGTGAGAATTGATGTCCAATTTCAAGCTCATCACACAACTCTTCAATTCTTGTATTCTTAAACTCACTCCCATTGTCACTTCTAATCTTTTTTGATGGATGTCTCAAATTCATTTTGAACCCTCTTGACAAATGTCTTGAAAAGCTCAAATACATCATTCTTGTCATGCAAAAGAACACCCATGTGTATCTAGTGTAGTCATCAACTATGATAAAACCATACTTGTTGCCACCAATGCTAGAGTATGATGTTGGCCCAAACAAATCCATATGCAACAACTCAAATGCCTTGCTTGTACTCATTGTGCTCTTGGTAGGATGTGCGTTGCCATGTTGCTTGTCGGCTTGACATGCTCCACAAGGTTTGTCCTTCTCAAACTTCACATCATTCAAGCCTCTAACCAAGTCATGCTTCATCAACTTGTTCAATTACTTCATTCCAACATGACCAAGCCTTCTATACCACAACCACCCTTTGCTAGCCTTTGAGAGTAGACATGTTGTCAACTTGGCTTCTTTGGATTTGAAGTCCACTAGACAGAGATCACCATATCTAAATCCCTTGAAGATCATATTGGCACCATCACCACTAACCACTTTAACTTCTTGACTAGTGAATATGCATTTATAGCCAAGGTCACATAGTTGAGAAACCCGACAAGAGGTTGTAATCAAGATTGTCCACTAGCAACACTTTATATAGAGTCTTCTCTTGTGTAATTGCAATCTTGCCAAGACCCAAAACACTACCCTTCTTATCATTGCCAAATGTGATAGACTCATACTCATCAATACCCTTGATGCTAATTGACTTGAACATACGAGAATCCCCGGTCATGTGTTGAGTGCACCCACTATCCATTATCCAATGCTCTCCTCCGGCACGGTAATTGACCTACAAAAAGAGATCAATTCTTCTTAGGTACCCAAACCTTTTTGGGTCCTTCAAGGTTAGTCACCAAGGCCTTTGGTACCCAAATGGCTTTCTTCTTTGAGCCCATCCATGGTGTACCAATGTACATAGCACGAACATCATTGTCCTTCTTCACAAGCATATATGAATGATCAAGCTTAATGGAAGAGACATTGGTTTTCTTGTTCATGCACTTTGGCTCTAAATGACCAACTTGCTTAAGCTTTGCAATAGCTACCATTGTTCTTCACAAAACGAGTCTTTGAGTCACATAGGCGGCCTTGCCTTTCTTGGGGATATAGCCTAAGCCCTCCTTGTATAAGGATGCCCTTTGGCTACCCAAGCACATAAGCAAGCGGTCCTCACCACCATAAGCCTTAGCCAAGGTGTGATTGAGCTCCTTTACTTCCCTCTTTAAACAAGCATTCTCATGAATAAGCATGGGATTATCATTATCTTCACTAGAGATGGATATGCTAGTGATAGAGCTAGTGGAGGTCTCACACTTGGGGGTTGATTCATCAACAAGAATATCACACATGATGCTAGCATTGCATGTATCAACTTTGTCCTCAACTAAGCACAACTTGTGCTCTTCTAGTAGGGAGGCATGAGCTTTCTCTAACTTAGAATGAGATTTCTCAAGCTTCTTATGGTCTACCTTTAGACTCTCATAAGAGGCCCGAAGCTCATCAAGTTCTTGCTTAAGGCTCTTTATTTCCTTATGCAAGCCCTTGACCTCCTTCCTACTTTGCTTGTACATGTCAATGCAATCATCAAGCATAATTTGCAATTCTTCCCTAGTGTGTTTTGGCTCCTCATCATCACTATCATTATCCTCATCACTAGTGATAGATTGTACCTTTGTAGCCTTAGCCATTGTTGGCGTTTCTTAACGCAAGCAGAATGAATTCCGCAAGCGCATGGAAATGCCGCTGTAGCTTTCACCCGGAAGTATTCAGGGTATCGTATTTTCCACAGGAAAGGCATGGTGTAAAAGTCTCTAATAGAAAGATGGGCATGATAACATGACTGTATGGTAGACCGAGGTTCACAACAGGGATGAAACAGAAAGTAGAGGATAACTTGACACATACATTCGAGCAATCTCAAGGATAAAGGAAAATGCTAAACTGGAGCAAGGCGTATCCTGAATAGCTATGTTAGTGAGTAGGCATACTACATGCTTGTACCGTTAGGGATTCTAAGTTAAGATAACCTTAGTCACTATTGGTTCACTTCGGGCACCGGATCGCACTGGTCCGCCAGTGATGCCGACCTCCGCTCTACTCTCTAGACGGATGTGGAGGAGTGCAAAGGACGAACAGGGCTGTCACCACTGTTGCCTACCTCACTACCGTAGCCTAAACAGCAAACGAAGGCAGCCCATAGCCTAGACACCACGTCTACGCTATCGACTACTACTCTAGCGTTGATCAGGAACATCCGTCTTTATTAGGAGTCCTCTACTAGAGCATCCGCCACGGGGACGGACGACGAACCCGCAAACCAACAAGCAACTAAGACTAACTCAAAGTAGAACTCTACTACATCTCAACTTGGATTTGGTCTAAACATGTATGTATAACTCATAAGCATAGCTATATTGATAATAAGAACAAGAACAAGAATGAAGAACATGATATGAAGAACAATGGATTGATCATACCAAGCATCTCCATGTTGATCTTGATCTTGTATTACATCTTGCCAAGCTCCTAATACTAACCAAAAAGTAAAAGATGCAAGTGGGGGATGGAGAGAGCTCTTGTGTGGTGTGTGTTGAGGTGAGAGCACTCCCCATCTATTTATATCTAACATAGTCGGTTTCGTGTAGGTAAATAAGGAAAACACCTAGCAATACCGCCTATGCATGGCGGCATGCAACCGCCTGTGAAAGGTCGGCTTGAGAGGCGGCACCGTGGGTCCGGCCGGACCCACTTCCAGTCCGGCCTTACCGGGGGTGACCCGCCTCGCGACCGCCTTTCGCCTGTGGGCTTCTGGGCCGACCTGGATCCATAGTTTAGGGGTGCTTCGGTCCATCTTGTTCCAGGCTTGGCCCTCTTGTATTGCACTTGTTTGATAAACGTGTTTTCCAAAGTGCGCTTCCTATGAAGTTTGGCACGTTCTCACTTGATTCTATGTATTTGTCCTCACGCAAAATATATTTCTCTAAATACAAGTGGAACTAGGTTAGAAGTAAAGGTATATGTGCCATTGGTGTGTAAGATTCCCTAGAAAAAGACATAAGTTGGCGGTATAAAATGGTCGATAACGACCGCCAACAAGTCCCCCAAGCTTAACCTTTGCTCGTCCCGAGCAAATAGTTAGATACTTGGTTGTTGATCAGGAGTTGCTTCAATGCTGATATAATTCAAAGTGTAACATGTTTATAACAAAGCATTCCTCCTCTATTTAAATAAGTTGGCACTTATATCCACCTTTTGTTCTTCAACGTATGCGGGGCTTTTGACTTTTTCCAAGTTCTTCGGTGGTTGCAAGAAAGAATGGTTGCTTTCAAAACACTAGTCATTCATTCCTTCGATCATCTTTCAATCCGGAAATATTTTTATTTACTTAGAAATATTTTTGAGAAAGTATGGGCTATATCTCTTTTTTGGAGAGGTGGGTTCTTCTCACCCCTTGGACTTGTGTCCTTTATTTCCTCTCTTTTTTTTCTTTTTTTTTTTTTTTTTTAGAGATGTGGGCTCTACTCGCCTTCGGACACATGTCTATTTTTTCATCTCTTCTTCCCTTTTTTTATAGCCCATATCTCTCTCTCTCTCTCTCTTTTTTATCTTTGAAGAATTAAAATTCCCGGATGTCAAGTTTCTCTTTAGAATGAAATTATAGCAGATTCTTTTTTGCACCATATCAAATCCGCAACAACTTAGAAAAAGGATCATGTCTTTTGCAAACTCACAGTTGTTTATGCATTTCAAGATGAGATATTATTTAGCCAACAAACTTAAATATTGGGGAATACAAAGTTATAAACTAGTCACAAGTTGAATTATAGACAGAGCAACTGTTCATCATTTCAACTTTTAAGGAAACTTGAACATACCAAAGTCACATATAGGAGTGGAATCATATTTTTGTTGGTTTTATCATTTTCATTCATTATTTTTTTGAATATGGAATAAAACAAATAAAAAGAAATTTGGGAAAGTACTTACCTAAGGGGAGGGGGTCCTCCCCCAAGCTAGCTCATGGCCTATGCATCGGGGTCAAACCCGATGGATCTCCAATGAGGCCTTCGTGCTTCTTGCATATAATGCGCCGATTGCTAGATGCCCGAGAACTATTGCTCATTTTGCCGCTTGCCATTGTGTTGTCCGCTGCACATGGTTAGTTATTGTATTTTGTATCTCACTTGTGCGGATCTCAATTCCTCCGACTCGGCTGCTGAGGTTGTCGATCGCCTGTCGATCCGAAGTGGACCGGCGCAGGTCGATGGATGGTGGTAGCCCATTTGAGTCGGATGACAGCTCCTGCATCCCTGGTCCCCCTGAGCTCCCAGCTCCTCCTGAAGGCTGAGTGTACCCCCAAGGATACTGATACTCGGGTGTCACCCGGTGAGTGGGGACGTCTTGTGGTGCGGCCCATGGCTCCCGTGAGCTTCCAGGCTCATCTGCTCCCCTTCTCCTGTATGACCTGTGAGAGGCGAACCCGACACGCTCGACCACTCGATCGAAGGTAAGTGATGCGGACTTATACAAGGAGAGTTCCGGGTTAGGAAGCGGATACTCATTTGTATAGCCCAGGAAGTAGTAAACAAGTGTCTCGTGGTCATTGTCACCAAGTTTCAAATGATGCCCTTGTATCAAGGAGTACTGCGTGATCTCAATGTGTGGGGTAGAGATGTATGTCACATCTTGTACCTCCAACACACCAACACCGTTAGCAATCCTTGTTACAAGAGAGGTGCAGCAGATAGCAATGGTATGTCTAAAGTTTTCAAGCAGATTTTTCACTATCTCTTTCACAAGAGCAATCTTTATTTTCTTAATCATGGCATACGGGCATTGCATCTCAACATCATAAACATTTCAAAATGTCTTGCCTAGGGAATAGGGTCATGGCTATCCTCTTATGCATGAATCTAAGAGAAGGATGATGAATGCTAGCATTGATGTGCATGATTCTACCATGAACATTTTGACTTAAATTACACTCCAAAACTTTTTGCAATGAAAACCTTGTAGAGAGTAATCTAAGGAGATTAAGCAATTCTAGAATCAAAGCCTATGTGTGTGGAAAGTTCTTTCCATGTGAGATAATAGCTATGCTCAAAAAGATGGAAAGAAATGCCTTCATCTTCATATTGCGAGGAGCAAAGAAATTGGATGGTGAGCAACCAAGACCCTTCTCCCCGAGGGGTTCGATATTCTTCCATCCAACAGCCAGTCTACATACGAGAGAATTTGATGTCCATACCTGACTTTTGAAGGAGGTCGAGGTTGAAGCGGCGTGAGGCGAACTCTCGATCTTCGATGAGGTTGTACCCTTAGAGTTCACGATCTCCTTCCAAGTCAAGGTGGGGGTCGTCTTCGTTTTCGCTTGTTGCTCTTCCTTTGTGCTTGCAATGGTGCTTTCTCTTCTTCATGTATCGGGTTACCCTTGGGCTCGGTGGAGTGAGTGCTCATGCTTTGAGTGGAGCGCCTTGAGCTTCCACCTATGGCCTTGAAGGCACACTGCAATATTCTCCCCGAACTTTCCCATGGCAAAATGACAAGACAAATATTTGCGCAGATGTGATGTTAGCGGGAAAACTTGCGCGAGCTTAGCTTGTGGATGGTTGTCACTAGAATTTTGACAGAGGTTCCTTGCACATGAGCTTGCTAGAGCTTGAAGAGTGCAAGAAAATGGAGCAAGCACAAATGAGAGGGAGTGAGGAAGTGCGAAAGTCGGAGAGGTGGAGTTGCTCAACCGACTCTCTCTCGACATTTTGAACCATTGCTCCAATTTTCCCAAAATTCTTTTATTATATTTTGATTTTCATAAAATTTTCAAATAAGAAAAGATAAAATCTATATTATTAGAAAATGATTTTTATAAAAACCCTTTTTTATTTTGAAGAGTTTTATAAAATATTTATAAGTATATATAAAATATTTTTATTATCTTTTTTTTTTTGTTCGCCAAACAAGTTTTCATCTCCATTGTCATCTCCGGGACTTACCATTATGATGTTCATAAATTCCTATAGGGGTTAGTTCATATGATCGACCAAATTCTATATTAGTAGCTTTTGGTTCAATAATCAAACTCGACGCCATGTCTAATTTGATTAAGGTAGACTTTTGACCTAAGCACCATGCTTAATTCAAAAAGCCTATGGAAGTATGATCACACGTGTGACCAAAACTTCCAAACCAAAACTTACCATCATAGAATGAGGAAGTATGAAGTAGTAACAAGATTCATCCAATGGAGAAGAAAACTTTGAAAGGTGAATAAGATGATTATAATTTTTTTTTGCAAGATAATGGACAAAGATGAAAGTGCAAGTTTCACATTACCTTGTTATGGTCCTCCCCAAGCTAGCTCGAACTCAATGGATCGGGGTTGTACCCTCATGCTTTCTTGGCCTTTCCTCGCTTGGTTAGTGTATGGTATATTCACGAGTGGACTTACCATCCTTCGTGATTACCTCATTTCAAAACGTATGCGGGAAGGAGCAATTGAGCAAGCTTGGTTTTTTTAAACTTTTATTATTACCAAGGGAGGACAATAAAACTTCACCAAACTTTTCATACTCAAACAAGGCTAGGATAAATATGCAATGCAGGTCTAGCCTTGATTTATCTCCATCATAAAATAGCTCTATTGTTTATGAAGTCAACCCTAGGTTCATTAATCAAACTTTAACGCCATGTCAAAGTTTGATTAAAGAAGGTCATTTTAAGCCAAGCACCATGCTTGATCTAAAAGACCTATGGATGCATCACATTGTAAATGCACCCAAACCCAGACCTTATTTCATAAACAATGAAAACATGATTTCTTTATATGAAGATAAGTATGAGTAAAAAAAAAGAATTGGTGAATTATTACCTTTGCATACCTGAGTGTGTATGTACCAGCCGCATATGAGGGTGAGGACGTTGAGACTCTCGCGGTGGTCGCCTATTGATCCATCTCAAAGGGCTATAAGGCTTAGGTCATACACACAGGTAGTGTATATGGACCTTGGGCCTTGATGGTAGCAAAGGTGTAAAGGAGGTGGCTCCTCCTTTCCTTTTTTTTTTTTTTTTCCTATTATCATTATTTTTTTCTTTTTTTGGATAACATATTTTTTAAATCTCTTTTTTTAGCAAGGGGAAGCTAACATCATCCTTTATTTATCTCTTTTTTTTTCACTTTTTTTTTTTTCTTTTTTTTTTATGATCCCCTTAATGTGCATGGGACGTGATATTCTCACCATCTTCCCTCACACACTTGGACTGTTGTGAAAAAGTCAAGTGTGTAAAGTCGTGGTCTCCTTTTGAGTGCGTTCCATTGCCCAAGAGCATCACGATTTTCTTATTGATGTAGCTCCCTGTTGAAAGGCGTCACATGCCCCTTTGTTCTTCTTATCATTCACCGAAATGGTTAGCGACAAGAATACCCGAAGGTGCATACTAACTTGATAACATGTTCTTGCTTTATTTATGAGTTTTTTTTTGATAAACCTATTATGAACAATGGTCACTACACATGCATATTTTCATGAACATGTTCTAGTAGATCATTCCTTTAACCAACGCCTTCCCCGGCAACGGCGCCAGAAAGCTTGTTGGCGTTTCTTAACGCAAACAGAATGAATTCCGCAAGCGCACGGAAATGCCGCTGTAGCTTTCACCCGGAAGTATTCAGGGTATCGTATTTTCCACAGGGAAGGCATGGTGTAAAAGTCTCTAATAGAAAGATGGGCATGATAACATGACTCGTATGGTAGACCGAGGTTCACAAATGAGGGATGAAACAAAAGTAGAGGATAACTTGACACACACATTCGAAAGCAATCTCAAGGATAAAGGAAAATGCTAAACTGGAGCAAGGCGTATCCTGAATAGCTATGTTAGTGAGTAGGCATACTACATGCTTGTACCGTTAGAGATTCTAAGTTAAGATAACCTTAGTCACTATTGGTTCACTTCGGGCACGGATCGCACCTGGCCCGCGGGTGATGCCGGCCTCTAGCTCTACTCTCTAGACGGACGTGGAGGAGTGCAAAGGGACGAGCAGGGCTGTCACCACTGCCGCCTACCTCACTACCGTAGCCTAAACAAAGAAACGAAGGCAGCCCATAGCCTAGACACCACGCCTACGCTATCGACTACTACTCTAGCGTTGATCGGGAACATCCGTCTTTATTAGGAGTCCTCTACTAGAGCATCCGCCACGGGGGCCGGACGACGAACCCGCAAAACCAACAAGCAACTAAGACTAACTCAAAGTAGAACTCTACTACATCTCAACTTGGATTTGGTCTAAACATGTATGTATAACTCATAAGCATAGCTATATTGATAATAAGAACAAGAACAAGAACGAAGAACATGATATGAAGAACAATGGATTGATCATACCAAGCATCTCCATGTTGATCTTGATCTTGTATTACATCTTGCCAAGCTCCTAATACTAACCAAAAAGTAAAAGATACAAGTGGGGGATGGAGAGAGCTCTTGTGTGGTGTGTGTTGAGGTGAGAGCACTCCCCATCTATTTATATCTAACATAGTCGGTTTCGTGCAGGTAAATAAGGAAACACCTAGCAATACCGCCTATGCATGGCGGCATGCAACCGCCTGTGAAAGGTCGGCTCGAGAGGCGGCACCATGGGTCGTGGGACCAGGACCCACTTCCGATCCGGCGGACCGGGGGGGTGACTTCGCCTCGCGACCGCCTTTTCGCTGTGGGCTTCTAGGCCGACCTGGATCCATAGTTTAGGGGTGCTTCGGTCCATCTTGTTCCAGGCTTGGCCCTCTTGTATTGCACTTGTTTGATAAACGTGTTTTCCAAAGTGCGCTTCCTATAAAGTTTGGCACGTTCTCACTTGATTCCATGTATTTGTCCTGCAAAATATATTTCTCTAAATACAAGTGCACTAGGTTAGAAGTAAAGGTATATGTGCCATTGGTGTGTAAGATTCCCTAGAAAAAGACATAAGTTGGCGGTATAAAATGGTCGATAACGACCGCCAACAGCCATGAAGCATGAGGAAGGAGTGTCGAAGAGGGAGATCTTGTCATGCATAGCAAGGTGAGCTTGTCCCTTCTTCTTGTTCTTCTTCTTCTTCTCCTCTTCTTCATCACTTGAGAAGGATGAGCCATCACTATCCCAAGTAGCCACATGTGACTCGTTCTTCTTCTTGGGCTTCTTCTCCTTCTCATTCTTGGTGTTGACACTCAATTAATGCATGTTTTACTACCACCAAAGTGAACCACTAATACAATATTACATGTGAAAACATAACCAAACATTATTTATCTAACGAGTTCCACGAGTTTTGGTGTTTCAAGTTGTTTTGCAGGAATGTTGTGGAAATACAAATAAAGTATGCCAAATAAAGTGGGAAGCGCAAAAGTCGAGAAATACGCCAAAGAGCAAAGGGAAGCAAGGAGGCCGATTCCACGCCTCATCCGGACTTTGCACTGGGGAAACCATCTACCAAGGCCCACAAGCCCACCCGGAGAAAGGAGAGGCAAAATGGGGCCCACACTTTGCGGCGGCCGGCGTAAAATTCGGCGCTTTTCCCGCCTTTCTCTGGCGGTTTGATACGGACTTCACGCTGCGGTTGCATGTGGTGCAAACTTTCGTTCCGCCAAATGCCCCTCGGAACAAGGATGGCCCTCCATTCTCTCCTCTCTTTTCCTAT
This sequence comes from Hyparrhenia diplandra, assembly GCA_015847255.1. Classification (NCBI taxonomy): domain Eukaryota; kingdom Viridiplantae; phylum Streptophyta; class Magnoliopsida; order Poales; family Poaceae; genus Hyparrhenia; species Hyparrhenia diplandra. The sequence continues at coordinate 77,976 of JADLZK010011757.1, forward strand.
ATAAAGAGACCCCTACCCCATTGTACAACACACATCCTACCTTGTGAGCATCACTTCCACATTTCATATCAAGTAGTAGTGTCCCTCTAGGTGTTCATCACCTAGTTGTATTAGAGGAAAAGAGGAAGAGAGTGAAAGGGAAAGAGCGGAGGAGTAGCGGGATTGTCGGCTTCGCCTCCAACTTTGTACCTCTTCGAATCCATTTCGCCCGAGAAAGATTCGGGTTATCTTGTGCTAATTCCAATATTATTATTTCACTAAATTCAGTTCATGCTTGATTTTACTTACGGATCTCCGTTCAACCGAAGGTTCTAGTTTTCGACGGAACTAGTTTCGTATCCGCTAAGCGTAGGCGTGGTGTATGCGGGCTAGAGTTTACCCGGAGATTGCGCCCAAACCTACGGAATAGTTGTGGTAGCCCGGGGTGACACTCCGATCGGGCCTTTGTAGTCCACCACGCACGGGTTGGTGTTTTTCGTAGAGCTTTTGGCGCCGACCCCGATTACCGTTTAGAAGTCTTTTGAGAATCGGAAAGGTTCTCACCGCTCCGTAGTAAGTGGGGTTAAGTAAGCCCGAACTTGGTATTTAATAACTTTGGGAAAACCTTAGAGAACCTCTTTCTTCCTACCAAAAACAGTCTTTGGATGACTTTGGCCTTGCTCAGTTCACTTCTCGTCCCCCGTGGAAATCGATACCCGTAATACTCCGGTGAAAGCTACAACGGTACTTTCCGTGGCGCTTGCGGATTTATCCGTGTGCGTTAAAAATACCAACAAGCTTTTCGGCGCGGATTCTCGGGAACGGTAGTCGTTCTAGGATCGAACCAAGTCGTCCGTGTATCCTTTTTTCTTTTCATCTCCATTTTTATGCACCTCACCACCACCACCACCACTACCACATGGATTCAATGCCCATCTATAAATTTTTTGGCTCCAAAGGGCGATTCGTTGGAGCCTCCACCATCATCACACCCCATTCACACAACCGGCTATGAAATTCGCCCGCTTTCATAGCCATGGTTGGACCAACCCTTCTCCGGGCGAGACAACGAAAATCCATATAGCCACCTTCGGGAATTTGAGCACTTGTGTTCTTGCCTCGTTTTATCTGGCATGACACAAGAGACCATCAAGTGGAAACTGTTTCCGTTCTCCCTTTTGGGTAGAGCGAAACAATGGTATGCTCATACCGTTGGAGGTGTTCACTTTAAAGCGGGTTGAACTCGAGACAAATTTTGTCTTGCTTTCTTCCCGATTCCCGAAGTCATTTGCCCTTCGAATAGAAATTCTTAGATTTAAACAAAAAGAGAAGGAGACTCTAGGAGCATCCTGGGCCGGGTTCTTAAGTCTTTTAAATACTGGGCCCGCAGGACCTCTCTTTGCTCGACCAAGTCATTCTTTGCCACTTCTATCTTGGTCTTTGCAAGGAAGATGCTCTCCAAATTGACCTATCTTCGGGAGGCTCGTTCATGCATAAATCCATTAGTGAGGGGAAAGCCATTCTAGAGAAAATCCTAGAGAACACCTCATACACTGGCATATATGACGAGTTTCCCGTAGAAACAAAAGAGAGTCAAGCTCCGACCATCGAGAGAAGGTACCTACAACTGAATTTGAAGTTTCTTCAAATTCTTTCCATAATTCGGTTGTTGAGGAACCTCCCGTTATGGGAACATGCAATCACAATTCGTGGGATGATGAATCCCATCCTTATGCATGTCCCTTTGGATTCGAGGATGACCTTTTTCTCGATGATGATTTTGGGAATGTTTTAGAAATTCCCAGATCAGAATCATCAGATACCTCGAACTCCTTTATGAGACATCAAGAACACTCACAACACATAGAGGGTGAACCAATTCATATGGAAGACATTTCTATACCCTCCACCTCTTTGCCCACACATGATGTCTCATCAGACTTCGTTCCTGATCAGTGGGGAGAGCATGAGACAGTCTCTGCATTAACAATATTTGATCCATGTTTTGCGGATGACTTGATCTATCATGAAAAGAAAGTGTTCCCTAGAATCGAGATTTCATCAATGAACATGGAAGTTACATTCTAAATGTCACATCCATTCCATGCTCATATGAAAAATCTCTGGATCGATCCATAACTCAGCCATCTCGACAATGATCTACAACCCCTTCTCTCTCTGTTCATAAAATCTTTGAAAGGGTTGTTGTAGATGCTTTTGTCTACCATAAATTTTGTAAATTTCGTGGTATCTCGGCATGAGTTTCGGGGCGACACTCAAGGTTGGTGTTGAGGGGAAACCACTTCACCAACATGGTTTGAAATTCAAAGGTTTCCCAAAGACGAGCTTTCGTCTTTAAACAAAACACTTTCGGGAGATAACCCGCTCTTTCAATAAAATTGTTCTTCATAAAAGAAAGCAAAACTTTTATTTTTAATAAAAAGCAAACATGTTATCAAACCTGGTAGCACCTTCGGATATTCTTGTTGCTAACCATTTTGGTGAAGACAAAGAAGAACTAAGAAGCATACGATGCTTGAGAATATGAGGCTACATCAACTACAAACTTTGATGCTCATGGGTGATGGAACACACTCGGATGGAGGCCTCGACCTCGCACACTTGAATTTTACACAAAAGTTCAAGTGTGGGGAGGAAGGTATATAGCTCCAAAGAAGTGTGGGGGTGTGCAAGATTCCATTGAAGAACGTAAAGCGCCAAACCACATCATGAACGGGTGGAGGAATGTATACAAAACTTCGGTTTGATCACTTCTCTCCCACTGTTCATATGCATGTTCCCTGGTTCTACACTTGTTTAAACACAGTAAACTTTAAAAGAACCAAAATTCCACACTTAGAATTAAAACTCGAAAGTAAATATAAATATAGCTCTTTGAGTTTGGCCTACATAAATTTTTGTTCCTTGCATATCCTTAGTGCTTGTGGGAAAAACACATAGGAAAAACATATTGCCTAAGTTGTTGTGAAGTGAGATATGGCATTGACATGGAAATCCAACCTTTTCTATTCAAAGTACTTGGAGAATTTCCTTTTCATCAAAATGTTAAAACCATAGTCTCACATACTCCTCAATGGTGAGAAATTCCTACCAGGGCCAAATACCACGATACAATTTGAAAACCTTCTACATTTGCTACTTGTTGTTTGCATTGAGCCACTGTCAAACCTTGTTGACCCTAGTTGAGAAATTTATCATGCTCTTAAATCAAGATCACGTACACGCCACCAAATATATGCACTACTCCTACATTGGGTGTAGGCGCATGAACATGCCTTCCAATTAGATCCATCCAAAAATGTTCTACTCCTACACTAGGAGGGAAAAAAAAAAAGTATATTGGATAGGTTCCTTTCAAAATAATTGCTCCAAACACTTGTTGATATCTCACTCTCAAAAGTTTGAAAAAAAAGAGACATGAGGCTATCATCAAATAAAAAAAAAAAAGAGAGAGAAAAAATGGACAAGTGTCCGGTTTTAAAACAATGGGTACTTAGATGCCCGCCTCTCTATAAAAAAGAAGAAGAAAAAAAGAAACAAAAAGATGAGAATAAAAGATAGCCCATGTTCTCACAAATATTTTCTCCAAAGTCTCAATAAAGAGAGAGATATTTCAAGGAGCATAGTAGAAATAGGATAGCCACTATATATATCCACACACTTGCACATCTTGATTTTATTGTATGACATTTTTCTCCATGGATCCATTGTTTGACCTAGCAAAATATGCAATACAAGTATGCCCACAAAAAATTTTTCCTACCCGAGCTCCACATAAGCCTTTTAGAAGTAGGAAGAAAAAAAAGAAGGCAATGCTATAAATGCCTTGGTAAGGGGAACATACACCACTTGAGCGATTTGAGAGTGCCATTTGAGGAGTACTTGTGAACTATGCTTTATTTCAAAAAAAAAAAAAAAAAAAAAAAAAAAAGAAGAAAACTCCAAGTTACTAAGATGTGAAAAGAGGATGACTTTGTTCAAAGCCGTTCCATTTTTCAACCACCCAAGAATATATGTTAGACACTCCACATATCCCACGGTAATGAGGTATGTCAGGATGATCTTTATGTCGGGTTCATAACTCGAATTGCTATGTTTATACTTACTTTATCACTAACCTTTACTCGGGACGAGCAAAGAGTCAAGTGTGGGGGAACTTGTTGACACTCAATTAATGCATGTTTTACTACCACCAAAGTGAACCACTAATACAACATTACATGTGAAAACATAACCAAACATTATTTATCTAACGAGTTCCACGAGTTTTGGTGTTTCAAGTTGTTTTGCAGGAATGTTGTGGAAATACAAATAAAGTATGCCAAATAAAGTGGGAAGCGCAAAGTCAGAAATACGCCAAAGAGCAAAGGGAAGCAAGGAGGCCGATTCCACGCCTCATCTGGACTTTGCACCAGCGGGGAAACCATCTACCAAGGCCCACAAGCCCACCAGAGAAAGGAGAGGCAAAATGGGGCCCACACTGCGGCGACCGGCGCACTGCGGCGGCCGGCGCAAAATTTCGGCGCTTTTTCCCGCCCTTTCTCTGGCGGTTCGATACGGACTTCACGCTGCGGTTGCATGTGGTGCAAACTTTCGTTCCCGCCAAATGCCCCTCGGAACAAGGATGGCCCTCCATTCTCTCCTCTCTTTTCCTATATAAAGAGACCCCTACACCATTGTACAACACACATCCTACCTTGTGAGCATCACTTCCACATTTCATATCAAGTAGTAGTGTCCCTCTAGGTGTTCATCACCTAGTTGTATTAGAGGAAAAGAGGAAGAGAGTGAAAGGGAAAGAGCGGAGGAGTAGCCGGGATTGTCGGCCGCCTCAACTTTGTACCTCTTTGAATCCGACTTCGTCGAGAAAGATTCGGGTTATCTTGTGCTAATTCCAATATTATTATTTCACTAAATTCAGTTCATGCTTGATTTTACTTACGGATCTCCGTTCGAATCGAAGGTTCTAGTTTTCGTGACGGAACTAGTTTCGTATCCGCTAAGCGTAGACGTGGTGTCCGGGCTAGAGTTTACCCGAGATTGCGCCCAAACCTACGGAATAGTTGTGGTAGCCCTGGGGGTGGCGACTCCGATCGGGCCTTTGTAGTCCACCACGCGTGCGGGTTGGTGTTTTTCGTAGAGCTTTTGGCGGCCGACCCCGATTACCATTTCCCGGTCTTTTCGAGAATCGGAAAGGTTCATACTCTCGTAGTAAGTGGGGTTAAGTAAGCCTGAACTTGGTATTTAATAACTTTGGGAAAACCTTAGAGAACCTCTTTCTTCCTACCAAAAACAGTCTTTGGATGACTTTGGCCTTGCTCCAGTTCACTTCTCGTTCCCGTGGAAATCGATACCCACGAATACTCGGGTGAAAGCTACAACGGTACTTTGGCGGCGCTTGCGGATTTATCTCGTATGCGTTAAAAAATACCAACACTTGGCATCATTCTTCTTTCTTGCTTTCTTGATGCCCTTCTCATCCTCACTCTCATATGGGCATTCGGCGGTGAGATGACAATCATCATGGCATCTAAAGCATTTCATGTTGCCTTCATTCTTGCCATCCTTTCTCTTCTTGGATGATTGCTTCTTGTTCTTCTTGTTGATGTATGTCTTCTTCACATACTTGCCCAATCTTCTCACAAAGAGGGCCATTTGTTCATCGAAGTGCCACTCTCATCATCACTTGATTCTTCTTTCTTTTTCTTGCCCTTTGATGATGAGCTTGCCTTGAGTGCCAAACCCTTCTTGTCATCTTTCTTGTCCTCATCCTTGGTCTTCTTGTTGGCCTTGTTGATGAGCTCTTGCTTCTTTGAATCATCTCTAAATGAATCATCGGTCATCACCTCATCAAGCAATTGGTTGGGTGTCAAGGTCTTCAAGTTGGTCTTCAACAAAACCGTCTTGAGCATCTCAAATCCCTCCGGTAAGCACCTCAAGAACTTCATGTTGAATTGTGTGTCCTTGACATCTTCACCAAGTGCATTGAGATCGTTCACCAACACTTGCATGCGGTGGAACATCTCCTAAAGCACACTTTCATCTTCCTCCATCTTGAAGCTATTGAATTGCTCTAGCTTGATATAGGCTTTTGCTTGCTTGACACCTTCGGTGCCCTCATAGCATTCTTCTAGCTTCTTCCAAATGTCATGGGCAATGGTGAGTGACTTGACTTGCTCAAACACTCTATCGTTGAATGCCTCATGAAAAGCACTCACGGCCACATCATTGGCATATATCTTCTTCTCTTCCAATGCGGTTGGCTCATTTGGCTTTGCCACCTCAAACTTCTTTTTGGTCACGATCCACACTTCTCTATTTATTTGCTTGAGGTGTGCGGTCATCTTCAACTTCCAATGCCCAAAGTTGGTGCCATCGAAAGGTGACGCCTCCTTGGTGTTGTTGACATGGAATGTAGCCATTTTTGTCACCGTTGGTTGTTAAGCCACTCAAATACGGTGCCTCGGCTCGATACCACTTGAAAGGTCCTAATGGCTAGAGGGGGGTGAATAGCCTATTAAAAATTCTACAAACAACACTAAGCAAGGCGATTAGTAAATAAGGCGGCGTAGCAAATAAGCAAATGCTTCAAGCTAATTATGCAAGCCTCCTAGCAATTCTAGCAATTCTAATATCTCTAATCACAAGCAAAGGCTAGGTTGCTAAGTTACTCATAGGTGGACAAGATATGCTAACTAGGATTACCACTAGGAGCTAACAAGGCTAAACAAGCTACTCAAGCTACCAAGCTAAGCACCCTAACAAGATATACTACCAAAGTAAAGCAAAGAGATGCTTAGGATACAATACCATCGGTGTAGTGTCGAGGTTGAAGCCAATCACCGTGTACAAGAAATCTCCAACGAGCTAGCACACAAGACACGATGATTTTTTCGAGGTTCACGTGCTTGCCGCAAGACGCTAGTCCCCGTTGTGGCGACACACCCACTTGATGGTTGCTAAGCTTAATGGCCGGGTGCCAAATCCCCGGTGGGAGCTCAAGCACACCAATCACAAGAGGGGCCAAACAAGCCACGAGCAATCCACTAGTGCTCCTTTTGCGAATCTCCGCGGGGTAAGGAACAACCCCTCACAAACCACCGGTGTGGCCTCGAACAAGCTCCAATCGAGCTCAACACCGCCTCTTGCTCCAAGCCGCTAGGGAACCAAGCAAATTCCCAAGAGAAACAAAATCCCGCGGCTTCTCCAAGGATGAAGTGCCTCTAGAATGCAACCGACGATGCAATGCACTTCTATCACTCTCAATCTCACTCAAGAATCGGGTTAGAGTGAAGAGATGAGTGGAGAGGAGTCTCACAAGCTCAATAGCAAGTTGGAAGCTTCAAATGTGCAAGAGAGGGGGCAAGGAACCGGCTATCCAAGTATATATAGCCCACCTCACGAAATGGAGCCATTGAGCTTTGAAATGGGCTCTTCGCAAGACCGGGCCGGACGCACCGACCGGACTCACCAATGAGTCCGGTCGCGGGTCCGATCCGTGGTCCGGTCACAACCGACAAGCTTCGGGCCCACGGTGACGGCTTCCTCCACGGCGTCGGTCGAGCACCGGAAGCATCCGGTCGTGCTTCCCGGTCGACGCGTCCGCCAAATCACGGCCGTAGAGCTCTCGCCCGGATTAATCGTAAGGTCCTAGATGGCTAGAGGGGGGGGTGAATAGCCTATAAAAATTTTCTACAAACTCACTAAACAAACCGGTTAGTATAACAAATGGCGAATAAGCGGTTTGCACTAGCTCTAGTGGTCTTGCAAGCCTTCTAGTGACAAGACTAAATATTTCTATGATCTCTAAGTCACACAAAGACTATGTCACTATTCTATCTAGTGAGCAATCCTAATATGGTCCTTATGCTAGCAAGAACAACTACACAAGGCAAGAGCTAGCTCTCTACTCAAAGTAAACTAGGAAGGTAAATACAAGAGTAAGAGCGATATACCAACTCGTAGAGGATGTCAACCAATCACCGGGAACATGATGAACAATCAATCACATGAAGGTGATGATCCACATGCCGAGACAATGAACAAGTCAATTTGTTCACCCGGAGTTCGCTTTTGTACACCCGACAAGTTACTCTCCCGGTTGTGCCGACCAACACGAGGATGGTGTTTGAGCTCGGCGATGCCCTTGCTAGCCTCAACACACCACTCAACAAGTGTGGTACCCAAGACACGAGCAATGTATTCCTTGCACTTTGTCTTCCCGACGAGGAGTGCGTAATCCTCTCACAAATCAATCGGAGGTGGCCAAGAAACAATCACCTCTTCTTGCCAACAACTCCACCAAACCACCAACCGGCTAGGAGCGGTGCCTCCAAGAGAAACGGGAAATCCACCGTCTCACAACGATCCCCAAGTGCCTCTAGATGCAAGAACTCGATGCAATGCACTTGGATCAACTCTTCTCTCAAGAATGAAGCACAAATTAAGAATGAGAGAGGAGGGAGGCTTGCTTGCTTGCTCAAAGGTGTTAAGAATGATTCAAATGTCCAAGAGGGAGAGCAAGAGGCAGCCAAGGGGGGTATAAATAGGCCACACCACGAAATGTGGCCGTTGGGGAGAAAGCCACGCTTTCTGACTTGATCGACAAGATCGACCGGACTCACCCGGTGAGTCCGTCGGCGGGTCCCGGTCACAACCGACACGCACGACAACAGGTTCGGAACCCCGGCTAGGCCGGTCCGTCAGCGATCCGGTCGTGCGTTTCCTGGCCAAGACCGAAGCATCCGGGTCGGTCGCGTCCGGTCGGCCCGAGGGCCGAACCCCCGGTTTACACCCTTATTGGAAATCCGACGGACTCATCGACGGCAAGGCCCGGATCGGATCCGACTTCCGGCCACGCCCCGGCCACGCCCGAGAGCTTTAAAATTCGTCGTTTCGTCGTCGTTCCTTCGCCTTTGCTCCAAACCGACTTCCGTCACTTGTTTCTTGTTGCCAACACGTCGAAGAACACCTCGACACCATGTGTTAGCATTTTGAAAATATTTTCGACAAGTGTGGAGTTAGCTCTTTAGGTTAGAATGCATGCATATGAATTTTGAACCTAAAGGCACATGAGGATCGATATAAAACGAAAGTTTTCCCCTCTTTATAGTACGGCTTATCGATCCTATAACCACCCACACTCTCTATAGTGTCTTGGGTGTGAAATCAAAAGCCCTATGGTTATACCTTTGCCTTGGGGATAATTGATCTCCGAAACTCCACCGAGTTACATGCTTGATCATCTTTTGGATCACCTCGATCCCTCATCCATGATCACCACACACCAACTCTGGCACGACCAATCTCCAATCTAGTCAAACACTTAGCATCAAGAGATTAGTCCTTAGGTGTCACTAATTATCCAAAACCAAACAAGAGATCTTGACGCGACCGACGGAGCCACGGTCGGCGCGTCCGGTCCACGCCTGCGGCGTGCGTCCGTTAAAAACAAAGCAAGTCTTCATGTTTCGTTGCTCTTTTCTTCATCCTTGCTTCGCCTCTTGCCATATGTTGCCAACACGCCGAAGATGATCATGTTATCATGCATGTTAGCTCGTCGAAAAGTTAGGCAAGATCGAAGTTAGTGCTCTCATTGTCCTAAATGCAATATGCAAGTCAATTGGACCTAGAAGCACTTCACCAAAGGATTGTCGCGGCATTCCCTCTTGATAGTCAGCTATCTATCCTATAATGTGATCACACGCTCTATCGTATCTTTGATCACCGAAAGGAAAACCCTATCAAGATACCTTTGCCTTGATCTCCGGGTTCCTCTCAAGCCGATCACCGAGCTTGACGATCCATCATGTCCACCATCATTGTCCATGTTCATGATCATCATGCTCCTTGTCATCCATCTAATCCTATCTCATAAGTCACACTTAGAGCAAAGGATTAGTGCCACAAAGTGTGTCATCAATTTCCAAAACCAAACATGAGATTTCACCGTCCGTCCTTTGTAATCCCCCACGTTAGTATGTTGTGTAGGAGTCTAAAGTGCCTTTTCATTGGGCGGTATGCAGGGAAGGTCTCCCCGTCCATCTCACTCTCGCCTCCGACCTCCGCTCATGAGTGTTGCACGACTATCAACCGGTTCTATGCACAACCGTTGGTAATTTTTAACGCACACAGATAAATCGCAAAAGCGCATGGAAAGTACCGTTGTAGCTTTCACCCGGAGTATTCAGGTATCGATTTCCACGGGAACGAGAAGGGAACTAGGAAGAATTAAGGTCGCCCAAGACTAGGTAGGAATAATATTTTTTGGTAGAAAGAAAGGGGTTCTCTAGGGTTTTCCCAAAATTACTAAATTACTAAATGTTCAGGGCTTACTAAATTCCACTTGCCGGGAGCGGTGACCTTTCGATTCTCGAAAAGGCGGGAAACGGTAATCGGGAAGGCCACCAAAAGCTCTACGAAAACACCAACACGCACGTGGTGGACTACAAAGGCCCTGGTCGGAGCTGTCACCCCCGGGGCTACCACAACTATTCCGTAGTGTTGGGTGCAATCTCAGGTAAACTCTAGCCTAGACACCACGCCTACGCTAGCGATTACGAAACTAGTTTTGGCGAAAACTAGAACCTTCTGGCCGAATCGGAGATCCCAGGCAAGTAAAATAAAATAAATACTGAATTTAGTAAATAATAATACTAGAATTGCCACAAGATAACCACGGGCGTTACTCAAATCGAAGTCGGCTCAGTAGAGGTACAAAAGTTGAGGTGAAACCGACAAACCCGACTTCTCCTCTTCTCTTCTCCTCTCACTCTCTTCCTCTTTTCTAATTTGTACAACTAGGTGGAGAACACCTAGAGGGACACTACTACAAAAAATATGTTTGTGGAAGATGAAGCTCAAGTGTAGAATGTGTGTGTTACAAGTGAGGGGTGCCTCTCTTTATATAGTGGAGAGGAGGAGTGAATGGAGGGCTCTCCTTGCTTCGAGGTCTTCTTGGCGGGAACGAAACTTTGTACCGCATGCAACCGGCCGGCGTGAAGACCGGTCCAAACCGCCGAGAGAAAGGGCGGCAAATTTTGGCGAAAATTTGCGCCGGCCGCCTTTGCGCCGGCCGGCCCCCTGGCTGGGCCTCCCGGGCCCGGCCTTCTCCCCTGCGGCGTTTTGTCCTTCAAATGTTGGGCCTATGATGGTGCATGGGCCAAATTGTCTTGTGGGTTTGGTCCTCTTGATTGATCTACTCCTTGGCGTCTTTTATTCAATACGCTTTCTAATTTATTTGGCGACTATGTACTGTTTCCACTCTTATACCGCAAAACATAATTTATACGAATACAAGTGGAACTAGGTTAGAAGTAAAGGTATATGTAACATAAGTTTGCTCCTTTCTCGTGAATTGGATAAAGGTTGGCGGTATAATATACTCGATAATGACCGCCAACAAGTTCCCCCAAGCTTAACCTTTGCTCGTCCCGAGCAAATAGCTAAGTGTTTGGTTGTTGATCAGGAGTTGCTACAATGTCGATATATGTCAAAATGTACCATGCTCATAATAAAGTATTCTTCCGTTGTTTAAATAAATTGGCATTTTTATCTATCCTTGTTTACTTAAATCATATGGGGCTTATAACATTCTCCAAACTCTTGGGTTATTGCAAGATAGAACGGTTTTCATAGAAACACTAGTCATTCATTCTTTGATTGATCATTCATGCGGAGATTTTCGTAATGATTCCTTAAATCATCTCAGGTGTGCAAACCATAAGGAGAAACAAGTCATAAGCCTTGATCAAGATGTGCAAGCGAAATTTTATTTCTTTTTGATAAGGTATGGGCTAGCTCTTATTTCTTTTTAGAGAAGTGGGCTCTACTCGCCCTCGGACACTTGTCCATTATTCTTCTCTCTCTCTCTCTCTCTCTCTTTTTTTTTAAGGGTATCAAAGTACCCATTGTTTTATTTTTTAGGACACACGTCCATTTTTTTTTTTCTAGCTTAGCCCATAACCTATTTTTGGCAATGTGAATGTGAATCTTGATCAAAAGCGTATGACGGGTGTCTCACATAGGCTATCATGAGAATTTTGATCATTAAGGAATTTTGGAAATTATTCTCCGAATGATGAATCTCTCTTAGAACAAAATCATAGTAGATTCTATTTTTACCATATCATATCCGGCAATAGCTTAGAGAAGAATCATGTGGTTGCATACCCACAAATCATTAAGTTTTAGGACAAGACAAGTTAAGCCAATAAACTTAAACATTGGGGAATACAATGTTATGAACTAGGTGCAAATTGAATTATAGACAGAGCATCTATTCATCATTTCAACTTCGGAGAAATTAAGCATCCTTATACTACATATTGAAGTGGAATCATATTTTTGTTCTTTTCATTTTTTTTTAAAGGAAATGAAAATGAAAAACTAAGAGATAAAATAAAATGATAGGGGCGGTAGGTACTTACCTCCGTGGGGGTCCTCCCAAGCTAGCTGATGGCCTATGGGTTAGGGGGTAGTACCCCATGTGGCGCGAACGCCAACCGTGCCTCGTGCTCCCGTCTCCGTTCGCCTCCTCGCTTGGTGTTGCAGTGCTGGCGATGGCGTTGATCGGAGGCCGAAGGTTTATATGCTCTCCACCAGCTCATGGTGTGGTTTGGCGCTTTCTATTCTTCAATGGTTGCATACCCCCACACTTCTTTTGTGTTATATCCGTATTTATTCAAAGACAAAAACAAGTAAAAATAGCGGGGACTCTTACGGTGGAAAAACACCGAGAGAGTCGATATTTATTTGATTAATGAATTATTCTAGACTCTATGTTATTTTTATTTTATTTTTATTTTTATTTTTATTAATTTTTTTTTTGAAAAGAACAATTTTATTGAAGGTAAATCACATAAGGACGGGTTATCTCGGAAGTGCTTTTGTTTAAAGACGAAAAGCTCGTCCTTGGGAAACCTTTTAAATTTGAAACCAATGTTGGTGAAGTGGTTTCCCCTCCAACACCAACCTTTGAGTGTCGTCCTGTAAACTCATGCCGAGATACCACGAAATTTGCAAAATTTATGGTAGACAAAAGCATCTACAATAACCCTTTCAAAATTTTTATGAACAGAGAGCGAGAAGGGGTTGTAGATCATGGTGAAGATGGCTGAGTTATGGATCGACTCGGGAGATTTTTCATATGAGCATGGAATGGATGGGACATTTAGAATGTAACTTCCATGTTCGTTGATGAAATCTCCTATTTGTGGGGGAGCACTTTCTTTATCATGACAGATCAAGTTATCCGCAAAATATGGATCAGAAATTATTATTGCGGAGATCGTCTCATGCTCACCCCGGTGATGATCGAGGAATGAATTCGATGAGACATCGTGTGTGGGCATAGGGGAAAAGGTGTAAAAATGTCTTCTATATAAATTGGTTCACCCTCTATGTGTTGTGAGTGTTCTTCATGTCTCATATAGGAATTCGAGGTATATGATGATTCTAACTGGGAATTTCTAAAGCATTCCCAAAATCATCATCAAGAAAAAGGTCATCCTAGAATTTAAAGGGACATGCATAAGGATGGGATTCATCATCCCAAGGAGTGTGATTGCATGTTCCCTTAACGGGAGGTTCCTCGACAACCGAATTATGAGAAGAATTTGAAGGAACTTCAAATTCGGTTGTAAGTGCCTTCTCTTGTTGGTCGGGGCTTGACCCTATTGGATCTTACGGAAACTTCGTCATATATACCGGTGTATGGGGTGCTTTCTAAGATCTTCTCTAGAATGGCTTTCCCCTCACTAATGGATTTATGTACAAATGAGCCTCTAGAACGAGAGGTCAAGTTGGAGAGCATCCTCCTTGCTAAGACCAAGATAGAAGTGGCAAAGAATGACTTGGTGCGGTAAAGAAAGGTCTCAGGCTTTGTATTTATAAGACTTAGTAACCTGGCCCGGGATGCTCCTAGAGTCTCCTTCTCATTTTGTTTAAATACGAGAATTTCTATTCGAAGGGCGGCGACTTCGGGGAATCGGGGAAGAAAGCAAGACAAAATTTGTCTCGAAGTTCAACCCAGTTTCGTGAACACCTCCTATGGTATGAGCATACCATTGTTTCGCTCTTCCCAAAAGGGAGAATGGAAGCTTGATTTCCATTTAATGGTCTCCCCGTGTCGTGCGGATAAAATGAGGCAAGGACACAGGTGCTCGAATTCCGAAGGTGGCTATATGGATTTTCATTATCGTGCCCGGAGAAGGGTTGGTCGAACCATGGCTATGAAAGCGGGGTAATTTCAAAGCCATTTGTAAGAATCGGATGGGATGATGGTGGAGGCTCCAACGCCGCCCTTTGGAGCCGAATGTTTATAGATAGGCATTGAGTCCATGTGGTTGTGGTGATGGTGGTGGTAAGGTGCATAAAAATGATGGTAAAAATAAAAAAAATATACACGGGACGACTTGGTTCGATCCTAAAAAAGCGACTACGGATTCCCGACAACGGCGCCGAGTAAAGCTTGTTGGTAATTTTTAACGCACACGCAGATAAATCCACAAGCGCACGGAAAGTACCGTTGTAGCTTTCACCGGAGTATTGTGGTATCGATTTCCACGGGGAGCGAGAAGTGAACTAGGAAGAATTAAGGTCGCCCAAGACTAGGTAGGAATAATATTTTTGGTAGGAAGAAAGGGGTTCTCTAGGGTTTTCCCAAAATTACTAAATTACTAAATGTTCAGGGCTTACTAAATTCCACTTGCTTGGGCGGTGACCTTTCCGATTCTCGAAAAAGCGGGAAACGGTAATCGGGGAAGGCCACCAAAAGCTCTCTGAAAACACCAACACGTACGTGGTGGACTACAAAGGCCCGGTCGAGTTTGTCACCCGGGGCTACCACAACTATTCCGTAGTGTAGGGCGCAATCTCGGGTAAACTCTAGCCTAGACACCACGCCTACGCTTAGCGATTACGAAACTAGTTTCTCAAGGCTAAAACTAGAACCGATTCGAACGGAGATCCGGCAAGTAAAATAAAATAAATACTGAATTTAGTAAATAATAATACTAGAATTGCCACAAGATAACCGGGCGTTACTCAAATCGAGTCGGGTTCGTAGAGGTACAAAAAGTTGAGGCTTAAACCGACAAACCCGGCTTCTCCTCTTCTCTTCTCCTCTCACTCTCTTCCTCTTTTTCTAATTTGTACAACTAGGTAGAGAACACCTAGAGGGACACTACTACAAAATATGTTTGTGGAAGATGAAGCTCAAGTGTAGAATGTGTGTGTTACAAGTGAGGGGGTGCCTCTCTTTTATATAGTGGAGAGGAGGAGTGAATGGAGGGCTCTCCTTGCCGAGGTCTTCTTGGCGGGAACGAAACTTTTGCACCGCATGCAACCGCCACGTTAAGACCGGTCCAAACCGCCAGAGAAAGGGCGGCAAATTTTGGCAAAAAT
Organism: Hyparrhenia diplandra; assembly: GCA_015847255.1. NCBI lineage: Eukaryota > Viridiplantae > Streptophyta > Magnoliopsida > Poales > Poaceae > Hyparrhenia > Hyparrhenia diplandra. The sequence goes on from JADLZK010011757.1 coordinate 93,381, forward strand.
TTTGCGCCGGCCGCCCTTGCGCCCGGCCACCCCGGGCATTCGGGCCTCCCGCCCCGCGCCTCTCCCCTCGCTATGCGCTGTTTTGTCCTTCAAATGTTGGGCCTATGATGGTACATGGGCCAAATTGTGCGCTGGGTTTGGTCCTCTTGATTGATCTACTCCTTGGCGTCTTTTATTCAATACGCTTTCTAATTTATTTGGCGACTATGTACTGTTTCCACTCTTATACCCGCAAAACATAATTTATACGAATACAAGTGGAACTAGGTTAGAAGTAAAGGTATATGTAACATAAGTTTGCTCCTTTCTCGTGAATTGGATAAAGGTTGTGGTATAATATACTCGATAATGACCGCCAACAACAACCATGACTAGAATCAGATGCTCCACTTAGGACTTTCTTTATTCCTTATTTATCTTTATCCTTGAGTTTGGCTTGAGTGAGTGTGTCAAGTTATCAAGTTACCGTTCCTTTTATCCCTGTTATGAGCATTGGTCCATTACACGATCATGTTATCTTGTTCATGTCTCTATTAGATCCTTTTCCACTATGCCTTCCTTTGGGAAAATATAAATAACGATACCTCGAATATCTCCGGGTGAAATGCTACAATGATAGATCCGTAAAACTGCGGATGAATATCTATTTTGGCAAGGTCTATCACCGTTGATGTTCCTAGTCCGATCACCGACATGGTGGTTTTACTTAGGAATGTCGGTGGCACATTTCTCGGGCGCCGTTATTAGAGATGGGTTCTAAACCTCGATTCTAGTGATTGCGCTAAGAAATGTCAACAAACATTTTCGGCGCCGTTTGGGGGGAAGGCATTGGTTTTTTCTAAGGAATCTTTTTAGAACATGTTCATCATGATAATATGCATGTGTAGTGACCTTTGTTTATAACAGGTTTATCTAAAAAAATCTTTATAAAAAAAATCTTTTATAAATAAAAGCAAGGACATGTTATCGAAGTTAGTATGCACCTTCGGGTATTCTTGTCGCTAACCATTTCGGTAGAGACTAAGAAGAACAAAGGGGCACGCGACGCTTTGAAAACATGAGGGCTACATCGATCAATAAGAAAACTTTGATGCTCTTAGACGGAGGAACACACTCAAAAGGAGACCTCGACCTTGCACACTTTCGACTTTTTCACAAAAGTCCAAGTGTGAGAGAGGGAGGACGGTGATAATATCAAGTTCCACGTACAAGGGGATCATAAAAAAAAAAGAGAAGTGAAAAAAAAAAAAAAAGAGTTGAATAAGAGATTAGCCTCCCCTTGCTATAAAAAAAGAAGAGAGAAAAGAGTTGAAAAAAAGAGAGATATAAAAAAAATATATATAAAAAAGAGAGAAAGCTGGTTGAAAAAAAAAAAAAAAAATAGCGCTGGTTGAAAAGAAAAAAAAAAGTTTAAAAAAGAAATAAGAGGAGAGAGGGAGCAGGTTGGCCCCATATGGCCAAAATAAACAATGAAGGCACCCGACTCCACCAGCCTTTTGCTTCCATGTAAGCAAGAAGGGATCTTTCTCTCCCAAGTCCTTTGTCACAAGCACCAAAGCTTATGGATTATGCACATCATTTGTGTATGACTAAGCCTTGTTGCCCACCGAAAGTGAGTTTGTTATGCCTCCATACGCCCTCGGCCCGAGGAAGTCATAACCAAACCAAGATCATCACGCTACTGATGCAGCAGTTCTGAATTCTATCCTCTAGTTGCCAGTCAAGTACACTTTCAGTGCACGCAAAGGTCCAATAAAATAAAAGAAAAAAAAGAAAAGAGAGAAGGAAAGGAGGAACATCCTCCTTTACACCTTTGTGACCACTAAGGCCCATGGTCCATATACATTACATGTGTGTATCACCTAAGCCTTGTGGCCCGCCCTGAGATGGATCATCAAGCTACCACCGCTGGAGTCTCAACATTCTTTCCTTCATGCGCGGTTGGTACACACACACTCGGGTATGCAAAGGTAATATTCACCAATTCCTTTTACCCATACTTATCTCCATATATAAAAAAATTCATGTCTTCTCTATTTATGAAATATGGTCGGGTTTGGATGTGTCTACATGGATCCATGTGATACATCCATAGATCTTTTAAATCAAGCATGGTGCTTGGGTTAAAATGGTCTTCTTTAATCAAAATTTGACATGGTGTCGATATTTGATTAATGAACCCGTGGCGACATCATAAATAAAGTAGAGTTATTCGTTGATGGAGATAAAGCAAGGCTAGACTTACATTGCATCTTTATCTTAGCCTTGTTTGAGTTTGAAAAGTTTGGTGAAGCTTTTGTCCTCCCCTTTATAATAAATTTCAAAAAAAATCTTGAACACCTAGCTTGCTCGAAATGCTCCTTCCCGCATATGCTTTGAATTTTGGTAATCACGGAGGATGGTAAGTCCACTCGTGAATCTACCATATACTAACCATGCAGGAAAAGTCAAAGACGCGGGGGGTAAAAACCTCGATCCGATGAGCATTGAGCTAGCTTGGGGAGGACCAAAACATGGTAATGTGAACCTTTCACTCCCATCCTTTTTACGTTACCATGCAAAAAAAAAAAAATCTTTGTTCACCTTTCAAAGTCATCACCTCCTTTGGATGAATCTTGTTTTCAATTCATGCTTCCATTTTGTATGCCGGTGTGTTGCGGTTTTGGATGTCATGATCATTCAATTGATGATCCTACTTCCATAGACTTTTTGAATTGAGCATGGTGCTTAGGTCAAAAAGTCTACCTTAATCGATTAGACATGGAGTCGAGTTTGATTATTGAATCAAAACTACCGGTGTAGAAATTTGGTCGACCATATGGACTAACCCCTGCAGGAATATATCAACATCATGAGGGTAAGTCCAAGAGATGACATTGGAGATCGAGGGGTTATTTGGTGAACCAAAAAATATATATATAATAATAATAATAATAAATAAAATAAAAATAAATAAAACCTTTGAGACCCCAAGAATGGTTGTCCCGTTCTTCCAAGATCATCAAAAGACAAGCTTTGGGGGAGTCTCCGGCACGCTAAAAAGAAGATGTTAATCAAAGATCAAGCCATAGCGTGCACAAGCTAGCAACGTTCCTAGCCAAAGGTAAATCGAAGCTAGCTTGGGGAGGACTCGAGAAAGGTAACTCGTATCTCACATTCCATTCAGTTATTTTCTTATCTTATAAGAATGATGAGATATGAGAATTAAAAAAAGAGGGGAAGAAGAAAGAGAGAGGAGATTTATTCCACTCCATATATATGTGTTGTAGAAATGTTTAGTTCTACCCCCTGTTGAAATGATGAATAGTTGCTCGTCTTATGTTTTGCCCGTGCCTAGTTTATTACTTGAATTTCTCTAAAGTTTGGGTTTAGTGGTTAAGTCTTAAAACTCATCTTGAAAAAAACCCGATTCATGTGGGTTGCATAAGCTCTATCCAAAGTCTAAGTTGTTGCCAAATACGATATGGTACAAATAGATTTACTATGATTTCGTTCAAAAAGAGAAACTTGACATCCGAGAATCTAATTTGAAGAAAAAGAGAAGGGATATGGGCTATGCTAAAAAAAAGATGAAAAATGGACACGTGTCCGAGGGCGAGTAGAGCCCACATCTCCAAAAAAAAAAAAAAAGAAAAGAAAAAGAAAGAGAGAAAATAAAAGACAAAAGTCTAGGCGAAAGCAGAGCCCACCTCTAAAAAAAAAAAAATATATATAGTAATAAAGCCCATACTTTCTCGAAAAACAAATATAATTTAATAAATAATCCCGGATGAAAGAGTTGATCAAAAAGAATGAATGAGTAGTATTTCTATTATAACCGTTCTATCCGCAAACCCCAAGACTCGAGACGACTAACAAGCCCCCTACGATGAAAGGTAATAAAAAGGGTGAGTAAAGATGTGCCATTTTATTCAAACTATAGTAGAAAATCTTGTTATAAACCTGGCACTTGTAAAATGTAATCGGCATAGAAGCAACTCCTGATCAACAACCAAGTACTTATCTTTTGCTCGAGGACGCGCAAAGGGTAAGCTTGGGGGAGTTGTTGACGGTCACTAACGACATGTTTTTACCGTCAACTTACTACCAATAAGGGGGTGAAACTATACCTTACTACACACATATACATTTATTACTCACATATTTCCACTTGTAGTGTCCAAAATATATTTTGCAGGATTTATATAAGAAACAAGTGGAAAATGTACCAAAAGGCGCCATCTGGGAAAGCGCATTCTTGAAGAACATCAAGCCCAATGGTGAAACGGATCAAACACGCAGAAATGGGCCGAGCCAACGCCGCCCCTACAACTTTTTCAGCCTGAAACGAACCACCGGCCAAAGCTCGGGCCCAGCCAGGGGCTGGGGTGCGGTCGCGCACCCTAAAAGCTGCCCAGCACCCCACTTTGGCGCCGATCCGCCCAAACTTGGCGTGGCGGTTCATTAAGACTCCAAAACATCGGTTCGAGAGTGCGCCGCGGTACAACGAACACGGGACGAGTGTAGAGGCGGTTTATGCCATTAGGAGGAGAATATTCCATGGTTTATTCCTCCACCCTCCTCCTATAAATAGATGGCCTCTCCCCCCTCACTCACACACACCTCACAAGAGAGTCATTCTCTCCCTCCCCACTCTTCTTCTTCCTCCTCCTAGTAGGATTAGTAGGATGTGGAGCTAGGCAAAAGCCACCAAGGAGGGCTTGGCTCCTTGGAAGATGGATTCCGGGAATAAATCTATATATGGTATTCTTCCAAAGCCTTGCCCTTTATCTTATCTTGGTTGTGCATTAGAATTAGAGTCTCCATGTTATTCCTATGCCTTATGATATATTCTATGATCTAACATGTTGTTCTTGACATGATCATGACATATGAACTAGTCTATAGTTTCTATGTTGTGATATCGTCATATAGAACTTTATGCTTAAACCATTCATGCAATATAATTGAGTAGTGTCGGGATTGTCTTTGAGTGGTGGTTCGTTGTGTCCTTCGGGCTTGCTCGTGTCCTATTCCGTCCATCCGTAGGGTGGGGACCATGGGGACATGAGTAGTGTCCTCGTATCTTGGCGTGGTGTCAGGATGCCGGGTATCCTTCGAATATGATGGCATGCCACGGTCGAGGGGTAGGCGGCGAGGGTTGTGACAACCCTGTCCGTCCCTTTGTAATCCCCCCCACGTTCGTATGTTGTGTAGGATTCTAAAGTGCCTTTTCATTGAGCGGTATGCACCGGGAAGGTCTCCCTGTCCATCTCACTCTCAGCTCCGACCTCCTACTCATGAGTGTTACATGAGTATCAACTGGTTCTATGCACAACCATGACTAGAATCTGTATGCTCCACTTAGGACTTTCTTTATTCTTTATTTATCTTTATCCTTGAGTTTGGCTTGAGTGAATGTGTCAAGTTATCCTCTTACCGTCCCCTTAAATCCCTGTTATAAGCATTGGTACACTACACGGTCATGTTATCTTGTTCATGTCTCTATTAGATCCTTTTCCACCATGCCTTCCTTTGGAAAAATATAAATAACGATACCCCGAATATCTCGGGTGAAATGCTACAATGATAAAATCCGGTAAACTGCGGATGAATATCTATTTTGGCAAGATCTATCACCGTTAATATTCCTAGTACGATCACTAACATGGTGGTTTTACTTAAGAATGTCAACGGCACATTTCTCGGCGCCGTTATTAGAGATGGGTTCTAAACCTGTTTCTAGTGATTGCGCTAAGAAATGTCAACACCCGCCGTCTGTTCTTGATACATTAATGCGCAATACCGACAAACAACACGCATACGGTGGCGACAACACACGCCTGTAAATGACCGTAGCGTCGGTAGCGGTTGTGACATGTACGACACCTACTAACACATCCTAAATGCGAAACTATACGCAGCGTATAGACACCGCTAACACATCTCGCCTGAAACTATACGCAGCGTCGGTAGTGGTTGCGACATGTCTGAACACCTCCTAACACAACACAAATGCGAAAATAAGCGCGACTTTAATTTAAGTGACCGATTCACAGACCCTTGTATGTTCCAAGCATCGTTATATGCGGCACGCGCATCATCGTGTGTCAGCAACACGGACGGTTCGACCACGCCGAGTATGTGAATCAACGCACATCCGTAATACTCATAACGGCATGCATCGCGGCCGAAAAAGGTGTCTGTGAAGCAAAAACGCTGTCTCAATTAGGGGTTGCATCCATAGTCGACGGTTCCCGAAATGCGCCCGCGGATGAAAGGCGTGTTCGAGATACGCTGAATTCTCGCAGACACCGGTTTCAAAAGCGCCCGCCGTGAGCCAGGCGCTCGTACCCAGCCAATGAAAACGCTGGCTCGATTAAGAAAACAGACGGCGCAGGCATGAACACGCTGGGTCAGAAGACCTTCTATTACAGACGCGTGTTGGTCTTGTGGGACCATCCGACGCCTATTACCGACGCCGCCCCGCTCGCGCCGTCATGTCACAACACGCACGCCGTTATTAGCGACGTCTCCGGGCTCACCGGGCGATTATGTGCCTTTTTAAATAGTGGTAAACATCGTGGATGTTGGTATTTATTAAGTGCTAAAAGAATATGAAGAATTCGCAGCGCTCTCGTAACACCTACCATTGTAGCTTTTCCCTAGGATGAGTATTCTAGAGTATCGTATCCCAGGGAAGCGTTGGCTAAAGAATCTAATAAGTCACAATCATGTATCTACTAACTTAGCAAACCACTAAACTAAAGTGAGGTGGTAAATGATATATGATAGGAGTTATGAACAATATAAATCACACCGTAGAATTCCTAATGATAAATGCGTAGTAGCACGTTGAGAGGGACAATGGGGAGAGATCTAGGTTCCTTTGTACTTCTCTTATTACTTAGGTTCTATGATAGCAATTATACCATCGCACTTTGGGACATCAGAGCACTAGCCATGGACAGGGATGAGAAGGGGGCTAGGAAGGTCTGACAAGGTCCTACAATCACCAACCCGAACGTGGTGGAATACATCGGCCATCGTGGTCAGCCACCACTGGGCTACCACAAACAACCGTGGGGTTGGGTGCAATCTCAGGTAACCTCTAGTCTAGACACCATGTCTACACTATTAATTACTACTCTAATCTCATGAAAACTAGAGCACTTTCGATGCGAGCAAAGATCCCATGCAATGACATAACAACTATGCTAACCAATTATATGAAAGACATGAAAGTAATAGAGAAGATAAATATATAAATCATATAATATCTTACAAAGGAAGGATACAAGACATACCAAACTCAGATTCCTCTTCCGTAACTACTACATCGGAGCATAGCTCGCTCTCCTAACTCTCTAGTTGCTAATCTACTACATTGGAGAGTCTAGCCCTAATTCTCTAGTGGAGAGGTTGTCCTCACATTGGGAAACCTCGATGACCAACATGTCAAGAGATAATGAATGGAATGAATTAGAATGAATTAGGGTTTCACCCTGGGGGCAGGGGGTCTCCTTATATAGCCCTAGGCGATGCACGACAGCCCTTAGATCAAACCGACCTTGAGCAACAGTGTAGTATGACCCTTTCAAGTCTCTCATTTGTGGTATTTGTGGATCCTCACTAGGCAATAATGTTGTGTTGCCTTTCTCTCATAATATGTGGTATTTTTGGACTAAGACAGTAGGACACTATGCCTTCTTCTCTCTCACCCTATATCTAAGGCTTATATGTGGAGCTTATAGGTGGGAGAAAACTAAATCTACTTATTAAGCATATATTGTAAGTTCAAGCAATGGATCCAAAGTCACGAGTCATACTGCATGTGCATGTGTATGGTGTAGTGGAATGAATATGATGATAGGGGTATGAGGCGAATGAAGTGAAAGCCTAATTCTACTTTGCTCCTTGAAGAATCATCTCTCTTGAAACTTGGAAACACTCGAGAGAACCTAGGATGCATATTCTTTCTTTTTCTTTCTTTCTTTTTTTTCATGGAGAGGCGGGCATCGAAGTACCCATTGTTTTCATAGCGGACACTTGTCCATTTTTTTTAACTCTCCTTTATTCTTCTCGTATTTTTTTAGGGAGGTTGGCTCTACTCGCCCGTAGGACACTTGTCCATTTTTTTATCTCCCCTTTTTCTTTTTTTTTTTTTATGTACAACCCAAGCCTCTTTTTTGCAATAAACTTGTAGAGAGATAGAAACAAGGATAAAGGAGCTTTTATGAGATGTTGGCTAAGTGGATATGTGTGGGGGAATATTTTTGGTTGTTCTCTCCTAGGGTAGGAGTAGAACATTTTTGTGAATCTATGGTGGATATTTGGTGGATGCGTACTTCGGGGTAGAAGTAGCATAAGTGCAAATGAAATAGAGTGGAGTGGAGTGTGTGCATGAGTAGCAGTATGACAACTTTCAAAGGGTCAACAAAGATTGACCAAACTTAATGCAAAGTAAGCGACCTATATATATCAAAAGGGTTTTCCTATCTAAAGAACATGTATATATGGCTGTGGTAGGAGTCTCAACACTCGTCATATAGGAACTCATCATGTGCACTTTTAATTTTCAAAAGATAAATCTCAGAAATCTAGTATCACTAGGAGTAAGATAAATAGTAGCTCGGACTTTTTCATATATCATATCCGTCAATCACCTAGACTTTAGAGCAAGCATTTGCTACCCACAAGTTTTAGGTTCGAGTAAATCTCAAGTCAAAGCAGTTGCATTAAAAGCTCGAGAGAAATTAAGCTTGAAAGGTAGGTACTTGAAAGGAATTACGATTTTGAGCAACTATTCATCATTTCCACTCCTAGAGACTATCTTGAGTTTATTTTATTCTCACACTCTAATAAAGACTCTTTAATAAAGACTATAAAGACTCTTTTTATTTGATTATTTTGGTTATGCATCTTTTTATTTCTTTCTATTAAAACAAACATATCTAGCTAATATTTAAATAAGATAGAGGGATACTTATCCGGATACATAGGGGTTGCACTCCCCAAGCTAGATGTTGACATAGTCTTTAATGTTCTTGATGGTTGGAAGTAAAGGTAGATAGTGATGGTGGGCTGATCGATCTTCTTTAACACTAGACACCATGTGTGTGTCATGCCTCTCTTCCTTGGGATCTTGCTAAACTCAAATAGACAACAAAGCTAGTGGAACTTGATTAAGCGTTAGGGGTTAGCCATGTTGCTTTTGTGCACTCGGGAATCTTTTAGCAAACATTAAATATTTTTAGGGTTTTATTATTTCTATTTAAGATAAAGAATGATGATGCATGCATATTTATTTTATTTTTATGCCACCACAATAAATATCCTTATGGGTTGTTACACGCCACAAAATTACTCATATGGGGCTTAGAGTTTCTTTTTTACGTATGCAACAAATGAATATTTTTATTTTATTTTCTAAGAATTGTTTTTGTATGCAACAAACAAATATTTTTATTTTATTTTCTAATGCAGAGCTAGTGTTGTAATGTAAATATGCTAAAGAAAAATGATTATGCCATGCAAGGAGGTAAATATGCTATGCACAAAATATGGATAACTACCGATCTTACCTTTCGGTGAGGGTTCAGTGTTTTAAGTCCTCTGAACGAGACTTCTTACCTCGTTATTTCCTTGAGTGTATTATTTGATCTTGATAGCCGTACTCGGATGGTGAAGGATGGTGTCACCCATGTTCTTTGCCGATCTTATGAGTTGGAGATGAGCATGGACGTAGGCAACATCTTGTTTAGAGTGCATGCTCGTAAGACATTCACTTGTTGAATTTTGGAGAGACTGATAGACTTCTCCACCTTTTTGCTCAAAGTGTGTCCTACTTGCAAAGTGAAGGTAGAGATCAAGTGCATGGGCTCTGTTGGTGGGAAAACACCAACAGAACCAAAACCATAGGCACATTAAACAAGATAGAGTTGATTTCTTATATGCTTTGGTTAGTCCTAACTTGGGTGACAAGATCATAAGATTGAGCATGAATGTTGCAGTTAAAACTTTCGACGGATAGAAACAAACTCCTTGACTTTTGGAAGGGTTTTCTTATCTATGATGTATCAATGGCATGATTATGATTATCTTCTTCCAAAGCAAGGCGTGCAACATTCTAGCTTACATGATTAGGACTATGAGATCAAGAGAGTGAAGATAGGAACAATTAAAGAAACAAAACAAGTTGAGCTAATAAAGCTAGATCAAGCAAGGTTGTTACTCTAACATGTTTGATTCTTTATTTATGAACAAGCCATAATTAAGGTAAATCTTAATTAATGACAACATACCTCAAGATGTTACATTATTGGAGTGTGACGGCATAACACCTTGTGGTGGTCCTTTTCTTCTGCTCGAAGCTTTTCTTCTTTGGCCTGTTGTGTATCTTGTTCCTCATTTGTCTCCTTTATTGCATCGTCCTTTCTTTCTTGTTCTTTATATTGTACTTGGACCTTTTTGCTCCTCTCATGATTTTATTCCTGTAGTATTAGTTGACAACATATACCCGAAGGAATGTACAAGTAATTTTACACAAGGGTAGAATTGCCATGGAGCTAAAGGTATCTTCTAAGCTACAAAAAGTTTTTGGGTGGATATTTTAATTAGCACGGGCTCACCATTACTTTTTCTCTAATGGGTAAATTTTATTTTATATCCTAAGTTTGATTTTGATGTATGACATTTATAAACACATTCAACTTAGAGAGACAAAGTAATAGTGAGTAGAGGGATTGCAACCCGGTGTGTCAGAGTGGCGAGAGCTTGAGAAGAGGGAAGAGATTTGTCGGATCATCTTGTAGAGGAATTGGCCTTCCTCCCCCAAGCTCGAGCCTTCCTGTCACTCGACACTTTAAGTGTGAATGTTGAAACATCCCTAATCATGTGTTGCAATCAACATGTCCTTAGATGTTGTTCATCCTTTGTTCCTGCAAGGTTAGTAACCGAGAATACCCGAAGGGAACTTGTCCTAGGAACATGTTGTTGTTTGTTGTATGGCACTCTTTTTTTTCATGGTATAGACATGGCATAGACCCTTTCTTGCAAAATATTAGTGGACACATACCCGAAGGAGTACAACAAGATTTGAAGCAGGGGTTGTGTCCAAAGTTTATATGATTTCATCTATGCTTGTGAAAAGATGGTTCTTTGATTATTCTTTTAGCACAGATTTTATTTATCATGTCTTATACCAGATTTTTTTTTTTTATGGCTGCACTCTAGTATATGGATCAAGGCAAAGGTTACTTGTAGCAAAAGACAAGGTGAATGATATTTGATACTTACAATTCTTCCATCAATGATGAATGAGTTGTGTCTTTTGCACAAGGTTGGAGTTCATCATATGCCTTGCTCCATCTCTGATATGAGTTCATCTCTTGACTTACCCGAATTGGATTTGAGAGTTTTCTGCAAGGGTTAGTCCAACAAAATATCCAATGTCTACGCAAGCAATTCTTAGTTCAATAACCAAACTAGACACCATGTCTAATTCGATTAAGGAAGGCTATTTAACCTAAGCACCATTCTTAATTTAAAGCCTATGGAAATATCCTATTTGCAAATAGAAGAATTTCCAAACCAAAGCATACTATAGTAGATAAAGGTAGCATCAAAGCACTATAGAGATTTATCCAATTAGAGATGAAGGAGCATGATCATGGTGAGATTTTTTTTAATAGATGCAAACGACATGAATGTATGCAAGGAATTAAACATGCAGTGGATCTACTATGAGAAAACATAAACTAAATGGAGTGAATGTATGAGTTATTCAAAGTAAACGTGCAGTGGTGAATGCAGGGAATTAAATGATAACTACTCAATCAATTTATAGTCCCTGAGCAAGACTTTCTCACCTTTATTGATCATACTTACCACGATGTGCAGGTTTCTATGTGCGTCACTTGAGATGTGTGCATTGAATTCTTGTGGACGGCGACTTCTTCTTCAATTTTCATATGGTTAGAATAATATATATATGAATACATACCTTTGAGATGGCAGGGTTCCATTATTGATGAATCTTGAATGACGAGGGCACCACGGGTTCTTCAATCTTTCTCTTTTTTTTTTTCTTCTTATGGAATCTTATAGGAAGGGCCTTAACGACATCTTTTGTCCTTTCTATTCCACAACTCAAAAGAACAAGGGTAATCCTACTAAAGCTAGTGATACACTAAATTAGCAGACATCAAGATCATTACTAAAATCTTATTGCCAAATGCTTCCCCGACAACGGCGCCAAAAAGCTTGTTGGTATTTATTAAGTGCTATAAGAATATAAAAAATTCTCATAAGCGCCGCGAGAACACCTACCATTGTAGCTTTTCCTAGGATGAGTATTCTAGAGTATCGTATCCACGGGGAAGCGTTGGCTAAAGAATCTAATAAGTCACAATCATGTATCTACTAACTTAGCAAACCACTAAACTAAAGTGAGGTGGTAAATGGTAAATGATAGGAGTTATGAAGTAATATAAATCACACAAGAGAATTCCTAATGATAAATGTGTAGTAGCACATTGAGAGGACAGCGGGAGAGTTTGAGGTTCCTATGTACTTTCCTTATTACTTAGGTTCTATGATAGCAATCATACCAAGGCACTTTGGGACACCAAAGCACTAGCCACGGAGAAAGGGATGAGAAGGGGGCTAGGAAGGTTTGACAAGGTCCTACAATCACCAACCCGAACGTGGTGGAATACATCGGCCATCAGGGCTGTCACCACCTGGGGCTACCACAAACAATCCGTGGGGTTGGGTGCAATCTCAGGTAACCTCTAGTCTAGACACCATGTCTACACTATTAATTACTACTCTAATCTCATGAAAACTAGAGCACTCGATGCGAGCGAAGATCCCATGCAATGACATAACAACTATGCTAACCAATTATATGAAAGACATGAAAGTAATAGAGAAGATAAATATATAAATCATATAATATCTTACAAAGGAAGGATACAAGACATACCAAACTCTGTAGATTCCTCCAGAACCGGAGCATAGCTCCGCTCTCCCTAACTCTCTAGTTGCTAATCTACTACATTGGAGAGTCTAGCCCTAATTCTCTAGTGGAGAGGTTGTCCTCACATTGGGAAACCTCGATGACCAACATGTCAAGAGATAATGAATGGAATGAATTAGAATGAATTAGGGTTTCACCCTGGGGGCAGGGGGTCTCCTTATATAGCCCTAGGCGATGCACGACAGCCCTTGGATCAAACCGACCTTGAGCAACGGTGTAGATCTCTTCTTAATGGCGGTTATGAACCGACCAAACAAGACGCTCAGCGGCGGGTGGGACCGGAGGGCGGCCGCCCTAGAAGGTGGCCGCGGCCGCCTGGGCCCCACGCCAGGTGGGCCCCAGCTTGTGGGTCGTGCCTTCTGGTCTCTTCTGGAATGTTCTTACGTGGGTCTCAAGTTGGATTGCTTCACGGATACGTCTTTATGTCGTAGGGCTTGCAAACTCTTGGGCGCTTTCTTGTTTAATCCCGAAAAAATATATAAATCACCAAAACTCATGGAATTATGTCGGTAAAGCCCCTATACTATGTTGATATTCATTTTAAGCCCTTATTTTAGTTTTAAAAGCCCATATATTTTATGCTATAACGGTGTCAAGCGGTGGACTTGCAAAGGGCATAAGAAAGAATTGGTAAATGATGGAAAAATGCGTCACCCAACTGACTCAAAGGCATGGAAGCATGTGGATAACAAATATGGCTGGTTTGCAAAAGAAGCTCGTAATATTAGGCTGGGTCTTGCTTCCGATGGCTTCAATCCCTTTGGGATGCAAAATACGACGCACTCCATGTGGCCGATTGTCCTAATACCTTACAATTTGCCTCCTTGGTTGTTATCAAAACAATCTAACTAGATATTGTCAATGTTGATACCCGGTCTAAAATCTCCCGAAACGATATTGATGTATATTTGAAGCCCCTTATATTGGAGCTCAAGGAGCTTTGGGAAAAGGGTGTTGATACATGGGATGCACAAACTAAGAAGAACTTTCCATTACATGCTATTCTACTTTGGACAATTAATGACTTCCTAGCATATGCCATGCTTTCTGGTTGGAGCACGAAAGGAAAGTTTGCATGCCCATATTGCCACAAAGATACTCGAGTATTTGTGGTTGAAACATGGGAGAAAGCATCGCTACATGGGATCTCGAGGTTTCTTGCCAATGGATCATGAATGGCGCAAGAACACGGTCGACTTCAACAACATGGTCAAATCAGGACTTAGAATCAATTTCATTCAATATATAGTCAGTATTAAAATTAATCTTTGTAACTCATTATTATCTCTCCAAATCCAAAATAGAAGCAGAGTGCTAATAAAGCACTTTTCTAACCAATCATACACATGCCGGATGCTAATATACGCACATGAATGAAAATAAAAAATTCAATTCAATTCGCCAAAGACAATGTGCAACAAAAATAGCACATAGAAAATCCCATTTAATTCTAACCCTAACTCCGATCCAAGGGAAGCAACTTAGGGTGGCGTTGTGGAATGACAGGTTCCTCTTCCTCCCTGAATGCATTCGCACATAAAAAATCAAGAAAACAAAAATTCAATCTGCGCCATGAACCCTAGCACAGTACACTAGAAAACCCTCTAACTTTTGCCGTTTGGAAGATGAACCGCGCCGCCGTGGCTCGGCTAGGAGGCACATCGGGAATCCCTTCTAGCAACTCGGGCGGAATGCGCCACCACCCAAGGCGTCGTCGCCCCTCCCGATCGGCGTCGTTTGCTAGTCCCATCGGCGTAGCGATTCTTTGGGGTCGAGTGGTGCGACACTTCAAGGGTCGAACACCGCCGACCGATGAAAGAGGGGAAGAAGGGAGAGCGGGGGAGTCGAGGGACGAGATGCTCGTGCTTGTGTGGGATGTTATTCCACTTTCTCCGAATTGGCTCAAACTTTTTGGGGTGTTTTTGGAGCCAAAATATGTTGTTGTGTGTATCGTGTAATTTTTTAGCGATGTTTAGCTATTACTACAATTATTTGTTCATTTACTCAACAAAAAATGTTAAAATACCAAAATGAAGGTAAAAAAATATAAGAACTTGCATGGACAAAACCTTTTGGTGTAGCATGTTGACAAAAAAATTTGAGTTGATTACGAGAAAGTGGTGATGCACATCCTCGAAAAGCCACACATCTCTCACACATCTCCCTAGTCACTAGGTAAGAGATGCTCATGCCCTGTGTGTGGGATGTTATTCCACTTTCTACGAATTGGCTCAAACTTTTTTGGGGTGTTTTTGGAGCCAAAATATGTTGTTGTGTGTATCTGTGTAATTTTTAGACGATGTTTAGCTATTCTTTGCAATTATTTGTTCATTTACTCAACAAAAAATGTTAAAATACCAAAATGAAGGTGTCCGTGCAAGTTTTTTTAGATTTTTGTACCTTAATTTTATTAATTTAACATTTTTTGTTGAGTAAATGAACAAATAATTACAAGTAATAGCTAAACATCGTTGAAAATTAGGGATACACGAAAATAAACATCCCTATGATTTGGAACTAAAATAAATTAAGTGGCGCCAATTTTTGGCAATTCTTTTTTATCAGCGCCAAGTTAACTTCGAATTTTTTACTTAAGCGCCAAATTTTTATCAAGCACCGTATTAACCTGATGTTAGCTTTCGCGTTATTACTAAACGCACACGATCTTGGGGTGGGCTCACCGGCGCCCGGGTCCAATGTTGCTTTGGGCCCACGATTCGATGAATGTACTATATTCCTCTCCCTTTACATGCATGAATGAACCCGGCGGCGGTGGAATCCGAGCATCCACCGCGCCTTCTTTTCCCCAATCTGTCCCCATCGGCTCCCTCGCTCCCCACCTCGCTCTTCCACCGCCTCAATCAACCGGTGACATGGTCGGCGCCACCAGCAGCGCAACT
This sequence comes from Hyparrhenia diplandra, assembly GCA_015847255.1. NCBI lineage: Eukaryota > Viridiplantae > Streptophyta > Magnoliopsida > Poales > Poaceae > Hyparrhenia > Hyparrhenia diplandra. Next base: position 109,302 of record JADLZK010011757.1, read on the forward strand.
ACGCCCTCGACTCCCCCTGCGGGCGCCATTACTCGGTTGCTTAAGGCACCGCACCACCGCCCAGCCAGGCGAGAGCGGGGATGGTCGGTTCGTCGCCGACAATGGGAGGAGGAGGGCGGGCGACGCCGCACGGAGGGCGCTCGAAGGAAGAGGAGGAAGAACCGGAGGTGCCGATGCCCGATGTGCCTCCTGGCTTCGGCTCCACAACACCGCCCACAGCGCACCTCGCCCCCAGCTTTCGTCCAGCCAGGTTAGGGTTGGGGTTTTAATTTGATTTTCATGTGCGGATATTAGCATGCTAGTGTTTCTAGTGTGGTAGCACTCTCATTGTAGTTTGGATTTGGGACTCGCTATTTGGATTATGAGAAATGATATGGGAGCTTGGTAACAAGTGTTAGCCAAGTATATATGCATGTATGCTTGCCACTACACATATATGGAATAGCTCTCTAATATGGTTGGTGCTTTTGCTAACTTGAATGGTTGTATTTACATCCAGGTTGTGATATGGACATGATATGTAACTAGTCGATATGCATATGCATGTGGTATGGATATGTTAGCCTTTTCTTTGAAATTCTATCAAAGCGTAGCCGATTATTGCTATTTTTTATGTCCAAGTATTGCTGAAATGTTGTCAAAATAGAGGTAAAACATGTCTTCAATTAAAAAAAGTCTGATTTGAATTGATTGAGAGTTATTTAACACACGCAATATATTTTATTTTCACTTGTAAAAGCTCTTTTGCATGCATGGGATCCCGATCCATATATAGTATGAAATGGATTGTAACTATGTTGTGAATTGTTTGAGATTAATTTTGCACTTGCAATCATTCATGTTATATTTATTTTTATTGACTATATAGTATGAAATGGATTCTAAGTCGGTTTTGAGTTGTTTGAAATTAATTTACCACTTGCAATCATTCATGTTTGCGATTCTAATACTTGCCCGATTTTGTTAATAAAGTTCGAGGATCCCCCTATGTTTACGTAATCGGTAAAAAGATTACAATCGATTAAGTCGCATTTTCTCATGACAACGATGACGAGGACGCTAGAATGGCGGCGAGGAATAAGGAGGTGATATATGGCTCCCCTACCTTAAGAATCCTAAATTTTAGTTATATATATGCTAACTTGCCCCTTTGTTAATTGGCGATTAGGAAAAAGGCAGAGAATGTTCGTGTGCTCCTCAAGCGCCAAGTACTTCCACAACGCGGCGATTTCGACTAGTTTTGAAGAAGATATTGGACTATATGGTTGTTTAGATGTGTCGATTTATGAACTTATGTAATCAGTTCTTCAAGTTTCATTGGCACTACCGTGGTTGTGTTCTAATGTGTCATGACGAACTTATGTAATCCTATACGCCACCGTGGGTAATCGCTTAATTTATATATATCTTTTTATATTTATGTACGTTGAATGGTTGTGTTCTTGATTCAAAAGCCTAAATGTGTTGCAATCGTGAATCGGGTGTAATAGGCCTTTCAAAGGCAAACTTTGATCAATCTCGAATTAAAAAGCGTGGTACCTTATGCAATGTATATATCATTTATCTATTTTGTAATCTGATTCTTAACAAAACCATTGATGATGTTTAAAGTGAACATTTGTTGTACAAATAATGTGATTCTTTTTCCTACGTAGTTAGGATTTTAATCTAGGGTTCTCCAATTTTGTATAAGTTTTTTATAATAAAAAGTTTCGTTTGACATATGTATATATCACATTTTCGAAGTCTACAAAAGAAGGTTTACATGTAGCTTGTCATTGTATACATTTATAATTGATCAAAATAACATATAAATATTTACAAACTTTGTTTTACAAAAACATCTAACTAGTGCAAGGGTTACATGCTTTGAGTTTAAAACCCAACTCCCTAGTTCGAACCCAAGTTGGGCTTTTTAATTGTTTTACCAACATTTATGTTTTTCTTCCCTTTCTCTATTTTCTTTTTTTTTTTTTCTTTTTTGGCACTTTTTTTGTGTGTGAGAATGACATTATAATTTCTAATGATTTTCTGAGTTGTGGTATATAGTAGTTACTCCCATGTGTATATCTCAAGATTTATGGTATATATGACCGAACAAAGTGCATGTGGATGAAGTATATGATTATACTAGACCATCTATGGTGGTATATATGTAAAATATGCATTCATACGTTGAGTACATGGATACTTTTTTATATACAACAGTTAGTGACATTTTATGTAATATATTAAAAAATATGGGTTCCTTCTAAAAAAAAAATTCATGTAGTAAGATCTGTGAGAGGTGTGTGCCTTTTCAAGGATGTGCACCACCAATTTATCCGAATCGACAAATTTTTTTTGCCAACATGCTACACCTAAAATGAGGTGTCCATGCAAGTTTCTATGTTTTTTTAGCAATAGGGTATTTTAACATTTTTCTTCTATAAATCAACAAATAGTTACAATAATAGGTAAACTTGGTCTAAAATTGCATGCAGATGCACACAACATCATAGTTTTGCTCCATTAACATACCATTAAACGTTGAGATGATTTGGAGAAAGTTGTACTACACATCCCAAACATGGATGAACATCTCTCATCGATTGAATAGGACATCCGTGAGAGGTGAGTGTGCCTTTCTACGGGGATGTGCATCACCACTTTCTCTTAATTGACTCAAACTTTTTTGCCGACATGCTACACCAAAACCGGTGTTTGTCCATGCAAGTTTCTAGATTTTTAGCAATATTATAGTATTTCAGCAATTTTTTTTTCTATAAATCAACAAATAATTATAGTAGTATTTGAATTTATATATATATTCGAAAAAAAAAACATGTGTTACCAAAGACGGACGGTGGACACACGAAAACTCACTTTAAAAAGAGATTGGCGCCTAACCTTCCCAAAATTTGCCACCAAAAAAAAAAAAAAAATCAAAACTTCCCAAATTTAAAAGTGGCGCCTTTTTACCACCAATTTTTTTTAACAAGCGCCAACATCAGGACGCGTTTTAGCTTCCGCTTATAGTGACTCTCATCGTATCCCCTCCCCTAATCCCTCGCAAAACCAAATCTAAAGGTCGGTTAGGGTTCTAGCGCCGGGCAAGATTACTCTCCTTCTTCGCCTTCCACCACCGATCAGTAGAGAGGATGCCGAGCGAGGCGGGAAGGGGACCCCATCGGCGTCGGCATCGGCAGACACACCGATCTGCATCGGGCTTACGCAACCTTAGATCTTCACACCAACAAGCGAGGCGACGTTTGCACCGTCCTCCCGGCCTAGGGCGGCATCGCCTTTTTGGGTCACCTTCCCCCAAAGAGCATCATCCGCGCAGAATCGCAGGCGGCGAAGTTCATTTACGGCGACCATGATGCACGAGAAACCTTTCGACCTTCATCTCAGGACGACGGCGACAAACAGGTACACTATTATATTACGCTGGTGCTCGTGCGGTAACCCTATATATATGCTTTTGTGCTCATGATTTTAAATTAAAATGTCATGGTCGTATATGCAGAACGGAAGAAACTTGGACAAGATTCTGTCACTTGCAAGGGGAGTGAGGGACAAGAGGTAGTTAAGAGATATATAAACGTTGGGAAGAGTCAAATCATGCTTGGTAACTTAACAACATTGAAATCAAAGCGGGTACGGGTCTAGGGACAACATGTACTTCAAGAAGAGAAGTGTTGATGATCTGCGGCAAAGAACACTATCTCGAATCGAATACGATGTTGATGTATTAGACATGGTAAATTCTAGCCAGGATGAGAGGGTTGTCGAGAATAGTTTTGTCTAAGAATCCAACAATAGATGTATGTGTAGCCATAACACCCATTAAAAAAAAGTAGAGGTTCGTCTGATGATGATGACGACGTAGAAATGGATGATTCTGAATTAGATGCATATAAAGAATGGCTACATTATATGCACACAAGGAAGCAAGCCACTGGGTGAGTTATGATAAAGCCCTAGTATGTATATATAAAGATGGATTTTTGCAATGCATCATGACTCATATTATCGTTCTATTTCAGATTATCAAGATATATACATTGGAGGACACCATCAAGACATATATAAAATGGTTGCGGGTTGATGGAAAACTTCGATGACATCGATATATCCCCCTGTCGTCAAACAATTCTTTTGCAAACTTCAAATCATGTGACAATATTGTGACAATATTGTCGTAGAGATGTCGTATACGGATGTTAGCCCACCGATACATTCCAGTCAAAGAGAGCAACCAAACACCACCGGGCAGGCACATTCTCATGCCCGGCGTTGGAGACAAGATCAAGGTAATGTTAATTTGTGCTCATTTTGAATTAATTTTGTGTTTCATTTATGGTGTTGGAGCCATGGTATTTTATATTTATAGTTATATGAATGATACTATTTTAAGTCAATTTTGGAGAATTTTGGTGAATGGTTTCACAATCATTGTGGATAACTAATTAAATGCATGCTAGTGGATAAAGAGAAACAATTATAATGTGTACCGTGCTAGTTGGCTATAATTGTAATTTCTATTGGATTGTTGATGTGGATGCTTGCATGTTGAGAGAAATATTTAGTGGGGTTGACTATTAATTATTATATTTATAGTTATATGAATGATACTATTTAAATCAATTTTGGTGAATGGTTTCACAATCATTATGGACAACTAATTAAATGCATGCTAGTGGATAAAGAGAAACAATCATAATTACTTGTGCTACTTGGCTATAATTGCAATTTCTATTGGATTGTTGATGTGGATGCTTGCATGTTGAGAGAAATATTTAGTGGGGTTGACTATTAATTATTATATTTATAGTTATATGAATGATACTATCTTAAATCAATTTTGGTGAATGGTTTCACAATCATTGTGGACAACTAATTAAATGCATGCTAGTGGATAAAGAGAAACAATCATAATTACATGTGCTAGTTGGCTATAATTGTTATTTACGTTGGATGGTTGAGTGAATTGCAAAATGTATACACGGTTGAGGACACCAACAAGATATACGAAATTAGAACAAAAGAGGATGTGGTGCCCTCATGGCATTCTGTGGTTTAATATCATCTGCTATAACATCTTCTTTCCATGGAATAGGCTCAAAAAAATAGGAAGAAAAGAGGACGTGGGTACTGAAATGCTTGAAGGCACTCGCCAAGAGATCCAAGACGAGCAATCAAAAGCTGAAAATTGAGTTCTCCGGGCTTGAGGAGCGATGAGGTGAGAACCCCCGCACGTTTACTGATGAAATATTACTGTTTATAAGGAGAAGGGCGCCACTCATTGGAGTGAGAACATGGAAAGATGTCCAACCTAATGTAAAAGAGTCAATAACATCTGATAAATTTGTAAGATTCTTTGCTTCTGTGTACCTTTCAATTATACTCTAACGTGACAACTGACCTAGTATTTGCATGTTCTTGTAATTATATAATAGGCTAGGTGGGAGGTTGAGGATAACTATGATTCAAGGAGAACGATATTGGGCATTGCTAAAGAGCGTTACAAAGGATGGCGTTCCACTTTAAGTGCTACGGCCAAGGTATACGACAGCTACCACGAGAGAATGATGCATAAGCCAGAAGAATTAGATATTGTCGAATGGCACTATATGTTGTTGTATTTTAGGACTGCAAAATACCAGGTTTGTTCCACATTGTTTCTATTCTTAACAATAGCATTTTCTAAAAAATGCCTATGTCTCAATCATTAAGATAATTATTCAAATCTATGCATTACGTGAGGCAACGGCGAGAAAGAACTGCGGGAATCGATCCCTTAAAAAGACTACACATTTGACAGGCTCTAAGCCTTTTCTCAATGTAGCTTTGAGAAGGTAATAAGTGGAGAAGCACATCTACAAGCTCTCTTCCTGGAAGAATTACTAAGTTGTTTTGTTCTTTGCATACCGGAGAGACCCGAATGGCGGTGATGAGCCCGATGATTTAAACCTTGGGTTGATTACTCACTCTAAGAATGGGAAATGGACAGACCAAGCATCTAGGGATATCTATGTGAGTTCTTAATGAATTTGTACATGACTTACTAGCTAGTCCATGCAAATAGAGAATGCCTGCAATTGCATCTTCAACTAACTCCTTGATGCGGCCTTGTAAATGTTAGGAGAAAGCAAGAAGCACAATCGTTGAGAAGGTATCAAATTACGAGAATAACTTCATTTCCCAAAAAATGAGAAGAACGAGCTTTTCAGCGGCATACAAGGAAATCATAGATTGCAAGTCAAGGAAGTTGTATGGTAATGGGTACCTTGCAATAAAACCAACAAGAAAAGCAAATGCGAGAATGAGCAACGAGGAGCAAATTCATAAGGAGGCACAACAACATCGGGAACACCTCGACCTCATGGTATCATTTGGGCAGCTAGCAAAACAAATGGAAGAATGGGAAGATGAGAGGGAACTTCGAAAAGGAGAGAACACGAACGTAAGATGAGAGGGAACTTCGAAAGGGAGAGAACACCGAACGTCGGTTTGAAGAATTTATGAAGGCGAGGAGGCGATAAAGAAGCCTTTAGGCAAGAGATCCAATCAATGTTACAAGAGGGTACTATTCAACGATCATTTTTAGATCAAGCTAATAAATAGAACGTTGCCTTTACCACTTGTCTCTTTAACATTTACTATGATGTTAATTTTTTTGCTCCTAGTTCAATGATAAGCTGCTTTTGATATGCTTCACATTTTTTTCCAACTATTTTACGTTCGACAAAGAGTTTATTTGTAGAAATTCCCATATATATATATAATAGTAACATGGAGAAATTATCTATCGATTTTTTAGATTTTCTTTATTGTATTGTTATAAACGAGTTTCTTATTTTTTTTTAATACATTCTATCGGCTAGTCTTGACCTTTTCTCTTAATGAAAATGACACGTGAAGTCATGTTCAAGAAAATTAATACATTCTATTCTTTTTTAATAGGTGATCTTAATCTTGTTTTGGTGAATGAATTTCTTTCCTTAGGTTCTATATCTAACCTATGCGTATCGTTTTTTATAGGTTGGCCTAGGTAAAAAACTGTGAAGTCATTGGCAATGTCACTTTGCAATCTTGAGAGGTGGCGGCAGCCGGCGACTACGACTTGTAGATGTTGTGCCAACCCCTCAAGTTTTCGGTCTCCCTGCAGGTCGTTAATTGACAACTTTTAGTGCTATCGATCTTTGCAAAATGGCGCCTAATTTTATCATTGTTGACACCTGTTATAGCATAAAATATATAGGCTTTTAAAAACTGAAATAAGGGCTTAAAATGAATATCAACATAGTTTAGGGGCTTGACTAACATAATTCCACGAGTTTTGGTGATTTATATATTTTTGAGGGGATTCACTACTAGGAATGTGTTGATACATGACGGTTTTTTTGTTGCGGTTTGTGAAATGGTCATAGAAATTTCAGTCCATGACCATTTGATAGTTAGGTGCTAAATCGGTGGCGATTTAAACCATTCGTCGACAACGTAGTTACCTATGGCGATTTTTTAATAAACATCACAGATGATGTATAGGAGGGTGGCGTGGCTCATGTGTGGTGGTGACATGGACCTCCACAAATGTGGATTGTGTTGTTAAAAAGGAAAAAATGAAAAAACAGCCCAAACAAGGAATCGAACCCACCAAGAAATTTGAGGCGGGGGAAGAGTCCTACCAGCGTGATCCTAAAGACTTTGTGATAGGAAAGGAAGTTTATTTATTTTATCAAATTAAACATTTGTCCCCCAACAAAAGAATTGAGGAATGAAATCAAATCGGTCTTGGCGGCATTCGTTGTGAGCGAATCGAAAAGGGACTGGCGGCGTGGCGGCGCGCCGGGCGGCGATCGCGTAAGGGCGCGGTGACGGGCGGCGTCGCCGTGAGCGCGTGGAGCGGGCTTTGGTGTGTGGCGGTGAAGTTGGGGGTGCGGCGAGCCGGACCGGGGGTGCGGCTGCCGGTGAAGTCGCGGGGTGACGAACCCGGAAGGCGGGCCGCTAAGTCGGGGCGCGGGCGAGCGGGCAAGGCGGGGTGCGGCCCGGCGAGAACGGTGAGGGGTGCGGCGGTGGGCTGGCGGGTCTTCTCTCCCCCCAAGATCTGCGAGCTCCATTGCGGTCCTCTGAAGCTCAATCTTCCACTGGTATGTATTTGTGGTGCTACCCAATTAGAAATTGATTCCGGGGTTTAGGGTTTTGGTAGTTTAAGCTTTGGCCGTTCGATGTGAATATGTGATGAATGGTGTTCGTAATGAGATGGATAGGCGATGGATACATGGCACACTCTTCACACCTGAATATATCGGTGGTGTTCGAGAAGTTTCATGAATTTTGTTGAAGAGATTTCCTATGGATGCGACAATTTTGTGCCCATGTAGGAATTGTCTTAACAGTAAAAATCCATTGCTATATCTCAGGAAGTGCGAGAGGCACTTATTGCTCAACGGGATGTCGATTACATATACAAGGTGGGTTAATCATGGAGAGTCCAATGATGTTCATGTTTTGGAGCAACCAGTAGATGTGGATCATATGGTACATGAGAACAATGATGTGGATAGAGTTGAAGATATCTTAACGAGACCTTGCCGGGGGGGACTTTTGTACCTTCTAATGAGGCACCCGGTGATGATGGGAACCAATCAAGTAACCGAGTGTGTTTTCAAAACTTTCGATGGAAGAGGCAAAGCTTGAGTTGTATCCTGGCTGCGGTGAGTTTTCAAAGTTCTCATGGGTAGTGAAGATGCTCCATTTGAAGTCATATTCTGGGGATCACCAACTCGGCCTTTCTTGCACAATTGGAAATCTTGAGCAGATCTCACCCGACGGGCAATTGTATTCCCAAATCATATGAAGAAGCAAAGAAAATGTTGCATAAATTGGGACGGGTTATGTGTCAATACATGTTTGCCCAAACAATTCGTGTTATTTAAGTACATATGCGAGATCTTGACAATTGTCCGATTTGTCAAGCATCAAGATGGAAAGATCCTGTGAATAAGAAGGTTCCAAAAAGTATTGCGGCATTTTCCATTTGAAACCCAGGCTTCAATGAATATTTGCTAACAAGAAAAACATCAGGAGGAAGCATAGTGGCATAAGTTGAAAAAGGGTTCCAAAGAGAAGGAAATGTCCCATCACGCAAGCGGAGAAGCATGGGATGATTTTGACAAATTTGGCGGATTTTGCGAGATGATGCAAAAGGAACATTAGACTTGGCCGGCTCTTGATGGTTTCAATCCATTTGGGAATATGAGATCGTCTTATAGTATGTGGCCTATTTTTGTGATTCCATACAACTTTCCACCTTGGTCATGTATGCAAGAATCAAATTTCATGATGGCTTTGTTGATTCACGGTCTAAATCACCGCAAAACACTTTGATGTTTTCCTCCAACCTCTTATTGAGGATTTACTTGAACTTTGGAAGGTGTGGATACAATTGATGCTCGGACGGGAAAAAAGTTTTCTCTTTCGTGCTGCCGTGTTATGGTGCATTCATGACTATCCGACACTTAGTACTTTGTGCGGTCGTACAACAAAAAGGTTATTTTGCTTGTCTCCATTGTGATAAAAATCCTCTGTCATATAGAATAAGGGGCAAGATTTGTTACATTGGACACTACGTTTTCCTTCCTAGGTGTCATCGTCGCATGATGAACAATGAATATGCTTCTCTACATGAAAGCAACGAGAGGCGTGTACATTTACAACTCAAGAGGTGTTAGAAAGAATTGGACAAGTTAAAAGATGTACAAGGGGGGTAAAAAAGGAAGCTCAATGGGGCATGTGCCAATTTGGGGTAGGAGGATGAGTTTGTGGGATTTACCATATTGGCCATCTTTGAAGCTTAGACACAATCTAGATGTGATGCACATTGAAAAGAATATTTGTGAACTCCTCCTTGGTATCATTCTTGCCATACGTGGGAAGTCAAAAGACAACACTAATGCTAGGCTTGATCTTTCTGATTTGAATATTAAGCGAGTGCGGTTAAAGCCAAATGGAGATGATTATGACATGCACGAAGCTAGGTACACATTGTCTAAGGAAAACAAAATTAAATTACGTGAGTTTTGAAGGAAGCAAAGTTTCAGGATAGCTATCTTTGCAAATATTGGGAGATGCATAAGCGAGAGGGAACTAGCTTGCATGGCCTTAAAACTCATGACGCCCCACATTATGTTGCAAAGAATATTACCACTTGGTATGAGAGGTATTTTTGGACGATGATATATATGTGGCAATTGGGACTAGGGAAATTTTTAGGGAATTGTGCGACCAAACACCGAACAAAGACATCTTGGTTAAAATGAAGACGTAAATACTAGTAATACTATGCAAGCTTGAAAAAAATATTTCCTGCCTTTTTTGATGTAATGGTCCACCTCATTGTCCATTGGCACGATGAGTGTTGGCGTTTCTTAACGCACAGATAAACCGCAGCGCGCCGCGGAATTGTCGTTGTAGCTTTCAACGGAAATATTCGAGGTATCGTATTTTCACGTGGAACGGATGTACTCTCTCTAACTAGTTCACCCAAAGGACACACACGGCCAAAGATGGGGAGGATTAGCGAGAAGGATCCCTACACCTTTAGTGTCTATGGTTAGCCAGTCTCGAGCTACTTGTTCGCCGGGCACGTGGGCTCGCTAATAGAGGCGTAGTCCGCAATTAGCTCTACGTCCTGCGGCCCGAGCGTGGGGATTTCAAGGGGCGGTCAAGGCTTGTCACAACCCGGCCGCCTACCCCCTCCAACCGTGGGATGGTTCGCCAAAAGGTAGAAAACCGCTAGCCCAAACACCACGTTTATGCTAGTGATTATCACTCTAGTGTTTGCGGTTCCCCGGTCAAAGGGTTCCACCACTAGATTCCCGACGAAGGTACAGCTATCGATCCATAAACAAGTAGATAAATCGTGGATAAACAAAAGACAATAAAAGATTATCGAGCGGTGGAAGCTTACTTAGCCAAGATCCCGTTAAGGAACCAAGTCTGAATCCACCGAGGTACAAGGTTGGGGAGACACCGACAAGTCCGGGCTTCCCGCTCTCGACCCTTCACATCTCTCCTCCGCCGTAGATCTCTCTACTACTTAGGTAGGGCCTAGACCCATTGGGTGAGGTAGAAGAGTAGAGGGGAGAGTCCTCTTAGAGGAGAGGGAGAGACTCTTCCTTGGAATGGTGTGTGTTACAATGGTGGGAGATGGCCTCCTTTTATAGGTAGAGGAGAAGGGGCTCATTGGAAAATATCCCTCCCCATATGAAAGGAGCCAAAACCGACTGGGAACACCTTCCAAAAGCGCCAAACCGACCATCTAACGTCGGTAGTGCACAGTATGGAAGGTAACAAACCGCCTCCCGAAGCTGGGCCCGAACCACCTCGGCCCAGGGTGCGCGGCCGCACAGTGGTGTAGCGCAAGCTTGGCCCCCTCGACTTCGGGCTTTGAAAATTTGGCGTCTTTGGGCACGAAAAGTTGTATGGCGGTGTTTGCTTTCGGCCCGGTTTCTGCGTGTTTGGTCCATTTCTCCCTTGGGCTTGATGTTCTTCGGAATGCGCTTTCGAGGGGGGCGCCTTTTGGTACATTTTCCACTTGTTTCTTATATAAATCTGCACAATAATAATTTGGACACTACAAGTGGAAATATGTGAGTTATAAATGTATATGAGTATGATAATGTATAGTTTCACCCTCTTTATGGTAGGATGTTGGCGTTAAAAATATGTAGTTGGTGGCGGAGTCAACAAAACCCTTAAGCTTACCCTTTTCTTGGCGTCCTCGAGCAAAAGATAAGTACTTGGTTGTTGATTAGGAGTTGCTACTATGCCGATTACATTTCGCCCAAGTGCGGGGTTATAATAAGATTTTCTACTAGAGTTTGAATAAAATGGCACATCTTTTTCTCACCCTTTATTACCTTTCATCGTAGCGGGGCTTTTTAGCTTTTCTCAATGTCTTGGGCGGTTGCGGATAGAATGGTTGTTGGCGGTCATTATCAGTATATTATACCGCCAACCTTTATCCAATTCATGAGAAAGGGGCAAACTTATATATTACATATACCTTTACTTCTAACCTAGTTCCACTTGTATTGGTAGAAAACATGTTTTGTAGGTATAAAAGTGAAAGCAGGTACAAATACGCCTAATCAACAATGAAAGCACAAAACCAGGATTGCGCCTTATCGGGGAGGGCCAACAGGCGGGAATCGGGCAAAATGGGCCGATGCACCTACGGGAAGATGAGCCAAAATGGGCCAAGAGGTGACACCACGGCTAAAGGCTCGAACCGGGCCAAACACGGGCCGGCCCGGCCCTGTGGTGGCCGGGCGCAAGCATGGTCCCGATCCCGCCGCACCTTCGCCGACTTTTCGCATCTGAGAAATATTAACGCGGGGAAAGGGCGGTGCAAGTCTGGATTCGCCAAGAAGACCTGAAGCAAGGAGAGCCCTCCATTCACTTCTCCTCTCCACTATATAAAGAGAGGCACCCCCTCACTTGCAACACACATCCATACACATCCACACACACTACCATTCACTCACTCATCTCCACTCACACACTCCACTCCATCACTCACACTTAGTACACATTGGAGTAGAGGAAAGGAGCCAAGTTAGAATTAGAAGGGAGTGAGAGAGGAGGAAGTGTGGAGAGGAGGAATAGCGACCCCTCTCTACCTCGGACGGAGTTCGAACTTTGTCGGCTCCCGTCTCGCATTTGTACCTCTACGGATCATCCCCTCTTTGGTTTGAGTAAGAGATCCGTGTTCTATTTCTGATAATTATCTTGAGTTTAAATTATTACTTTAATTATCGTTCGCCGGTTCGTTGTTTACCATATCGGTAGATGCTCTAGTAGAGGACTCGATGAAGGCGGATCTTCACGGCCGGCCTTAGAGTGCGTGATAAGTAGTGTAGGCGTGGTGTTTAAACCACGAGTCACCCTCGTTTGCCAATCAGTCCACGGTAGTGAGGTAGGCGGCGGTGGTGGCGGCCCTGTTTGACCTTAGTATTCCTCCACGTCCGCCGTCGCGGTAGTGCGGAGGCGGACCCTTCGGCCGGACCGAGGGGAGAGCCGGTGGCTCGTGAGCGTATAAGAAAAAGTAATTTGGCTTTAGGATGTCTGGCTGTAGTAGAAACTCACTACCCAGTTCACCCTTTCCATCTTCATCACGGTAGCTAGTGAGGCGACTTAACACCCGTTCCTGTGGAAATCGATACCCTGAACACTTCGGGTGAAGTGCTACAGCGGTATTTCGATGCGCTTGCGGACTATTACGCTACGCTAAGAAACACCAACAAGCATTTACGGCACCGTTGCTAGGGGCGGTTGTCGTTATAGTCTTTGAACCTAGTCTACCCGTGTATCTGCATTATCCATTTCCACCCCGCCATTAAAACAAAAATCTAAAAAATTTTTTGGAGCACTCAACTATTGCAAAAGCATGCGCTCCAGTGGCGAGCTCTTAGAAGCGCCCATCTTCTTGAAGCCCATCACGGCTTTGAGTTATGAGCTCATACGGCCCTCTGGCCATGGTTCGGGGATCAATCCTTCTCGGGTTATGATTACGAAAATCCATACCATCACGAGGGAGTTTGAGCAACTTCGTTGCTTGCCTCACCATTGAAGGCATGTCACAAGACACGTTGAGGTGGAAGCTATTCCCTTTCTCACTTGAGGAGAGAGCGAAGCAGGTGGTTCGACCACAGCGTAGGGAAGGTAGCGGTGATTGGGAAGAATTGCGAGCAAGGTTTTGCCAAGCTTTCTTCCCTATATCCCGAATTGCTTCCTCAGAGTCAAGAGATACTACGCCCGACAAGGGGAGAAGGAGTCGTTAGGTGCGACACGGGCAGCATTCTCAATTTTAATGAGGTGCGGTCGAACTATCCATTCGACCATGCGCCACATGGGGTACTACCCCCTAACCCATAGGCCATCGGCTAGCTTGGGGAGGACCCCCACGGAGGTAAAGTACCTACTTCCCCTATCATTTTATTTTATCTCTTAGTTTTTCATTTTCATTTCCTTAAAAAAATGAAAAGAACAAAAATATGATTCCACTCCAATATGTAGTATAAGGATGCTTAATTTCTCACGAAGTTGAAATGATGAATAGTTGCTCTGTCTATAGTTCAATTTGCACCTAGTTCATAACATTGTATTCCCCAATGTTTAAGTTTATTGGCTTAACTTGTCTTGTCCTAAAACTTAATGATTTGTGGGTATGCAAACACATGATTCTTCTCTAAGCTATTGGGATATGATATGGTAAAAATAGAATCTACTATGATTTTGTTCTAAAGAGATTCATCATTCGGAGAATAATTTCCAAAATTCTTAATGATCAAAATTCTCATGATAGCCTATGTGAGACACACTGTCATACGCTTTTGATCAAGATTCACATTCACATTGCCAAAAATAGGTTATGGGCTAAGCTAGAAAAAATGGGCGTGTCGAAAAAATAAAACAATGGGTACTTGATACCCGCCTAAAAAAAAAAAAAAGAAGAGAGAGAAGAATAATGGACAAGTGTCAGGGGCGAGTAGAGCCTACTTCTCTAAAAGAAATAAGAGCTAGCCCATACCTTATCAAAAAGAAATAAAATTTCACTTGCACATCTTGATCAAGGCTTATGACTTGTTTCTCCTTATGGTTTGCACACACGAGATGATTTAAGGAATCATTACGAAAATCTCGCATGAATGATCAATCAAAGAATGAATGACTAGTGTTTCTATGAAAACCGTTCTATCTTGCAATAACCCAAGAGTTTGGAGAATGTTATAAGCCCCATACGATTTAAGTAAACAAGGATAGATAAAAATGCCAATTTATTTAAACAACGGGAGAATACTTTTATTATGAGCATGGTACATTTTGAAATATATCGGCATTGTAGCAACTCACGATCAACAACCAAACACTTAGCTATTTGCTCGGGGCGAGCAAAGGTTAAGCAGGGGACTTGTTGGTGGTCATTATCAGTATATTATACGCCATCTTTATCCAATTCATGAGAAAGGGAAAACTTATGTTACATATACCTTTACTTCTAACCTAGTTCCACTTGTATTGGTAGAAAACATGTTTTGTAGGTATAAAAGTGGAAAGCAGGTACAAAATACGCCTAATCAACAATGAAAGCACAAAACCGAGTTGCGCCTTATCGGGGGAGGGCCAGCGAGGGCCGGAATCGGGCAAAATGGGCCGATGCACCTACGGGAAGATGAGCCAAAATGGGCCAAGAGGTGACACCACGAAAGCCCGGCTCGAACGGGCCAAACACAGGGCCGGCCCCTAGCGGTGGCCGGCGCAAGCATGGTCCCCGATCCCGCGCACCTTCGGTGACTTTCACATGCCGAAATATTACTTAGCGGGGAAAGGGCGGTGCAAAGTCTCGTTCGCCAAGAAGACCTCGAAGCAAGGAGAGCCCTCCATTCACTTCTCCTCTCCACTATATAAAGAGAGGCACCCCCTCACTTGCAACACACATCCATACACATCCACACACACTACCATTCACTCACTCATCTCCACTCACACACTCCACTCCATCACTCACACTTAGTACACATTGGAGTAGAGGAAAGGAGCCAAGTTAAATTAGAAGGGAGTGAGAGGAGGAGGAAGTGTGGAGAGGAGAATAGCGACCCCTACGCCTCGAGGCGGACGGATTTGAACTGTCGGCTCCCGTCTCCGCATTTGTACCTCTACGGATCATCCCTCTTGGTTTGAGTAAGAGATCCGTGTTCTATTCTGATAATTATCTTGAGTTTAAATTATTACTTTAATTATCGTTCGCCCAGGTTCGTTGTTTACCATATCGGTAGATGCTCTAGTAGAGGACTCGATGAAGGCGGATGTTCACGGCGGCCGCTAGAGTGCGTGATAAGTAGTGTAGGCGTGGTGTCTAAACTACGAGTCACCCTCGTTTGCCAATCGGTCCACGGTAGTGAGGTAGGCGGCGGTGGTGGCGACCTGTTTGACCTTAGTATTCCTCCGCGTCCGGTTTGTCGCGGTAGTGCGGAGGCGGACCCTTACGGCGACCGGGGGAGAGCCGGTGGCTACGTGAGCGATATAAGAAAAAAAAGTAATTTGGCTTTAGGATAATCTGGCTGTAGTAGAAACTCACTACCCGAGTTCACCCTTTCCATCTTCATCACGGTAGCTAGTCGGGCGACTTAACACCCGTTCCACTGTGGAAATCGATACCACGAACACATACGGGTGAAGTGCTACAAGCGGTATTTCCGTGCGCTTGCGGACTAATACCCTTACGCTAAGAAACA
The DNA here is from genome assembly GCA_015847255.1 of Hyparrhenia diplandra. Lineage (NCBI taxonomy): Eukaryota > Viridiplantae > Streptophyta > Magnoliopsida > Poales > Poaceae > Hyparrhenia > Hyparrhenia diplandra. The sequence continues at coordinate 125,588 of JADLZK010011757.1, forward strand.
CCAACAATGGTTATAGTGAAATACTTTTCATTCATCCTTTTGATCAACTTTCTCATCAGGGATTTATTTATTTAGATTATATTTGTTTTTTTAGAAAGTATGGGCTTTATTGCTATATATTATTTTTTTTTTGGAGAGGTGGGCTCTTCTCGCCCTAGACTTTTGTCTTTTATTTCCTCACTTTCTTTCTTTTTTTTTTTTTAGAGATGTGGGCTCTACTCGCTCTCGGACTCATGTCCATTTTCATCTCATTTTTTTTGGCATCGCCCATATCATTTCTCTTTTCTTTCAAAGTAGATTCCGGATGTCAAGTCTCTCTTTGGAATGAAATCATAGTAAATCTATTTGTACCATATCATACTTGGCAACAACTTAGACTAGATAGAGCCTATGCAACCCACATGAATCATGTTTTTTCGGGGGATGAGTTTTTAGACTTAGCCACTAAACCCAAACTTTAGAGAAATTCGAATTATAAACTAGGCACAGGCGAAACATAAGATGAGAGCAACTATTCACCATTTCAATGAGGGACTAAAACTAAACATTTTCATAGCTCATATGTATAGGAGCGGAATTTTTGTCTCCCCCTTTTTTTTTTTAGTATAACTCATCATTTCATAAGATAGAGAATATAATCAAAATGTGAGATACACGTTACCTTTCTTGGAGTCCTCCCCCAAGCTAGCTCTTTACTTACCTTTCATGGTTGTGCTAGCTTGTGTAGACAATGATTTGAGTTGTGATTGGTCGCGTGGTTGGAGGCTCCCCAAGCTTGTCTTTTGATGTCATCACAAAAATAGGACAAAGAACTTGGGGTTGAAGGTTTATCTCCTCTTCTCTCATTTCTCCTCCTTCTCTTCTCTCCCCCTTTCTTTTTATTATTTTTGTGAGATGTGAGAGCGAGAGTTTTGCACAAACCACCGTTTGAAGAGGAAGGAGTTAATGATAGTCGTTCGCCTCGTCCTTCTCCATCATGAATTGTTCGGTGTTTGTACATTGTGTTGGGGAGGTCTTTAGAAGTTTGTTCATTGTGTTTGAGAGCTCTCCCCCACACTTGGTCTTGTACCTGGTTTTTATTTGAAAAGAAGAAAACAAAACAAAAGAAGGAAAACACATGGCTCTATCGGCATGAACACAGTAGTGCCTTTATTATGACAACTTTATTTATTTATTATTATTTTTTATTTGTTCACCACAACATCACTCACGCAAGGCTAACATAAAGGAGCAATGTAATCATAGCCTTAAATCGTCTCCATCATAAGATACTCTCATGGATCATGACAACAACGCTACGAGTTCATTAACCAAACTCTAACACCAAGTCAAAGTTTTGATTAAAGGAGATCATTTTTAACCTAAGCACCACGCTTAATTTAAAAAGACCTATGGATGTATTACATGGGCCCATGTAGGTACACCCAAACTCAAAGTATATGCCATGGCATGAGAAGCATAAAGTTTTATTTTTATGGAGACAAAAATTAGTGAGGAGATGGTGAGCGTTTATTTCCTTTGCATACACAGGTATACTTACCGGCAACATTAATGGATGAAGCATCGAAGTCAATGTTGTGGTTGCATGATGGCTTTGTCGGTGTACCATAAGTCTAGGCCACACACACAAATTTGTGTGTATGGGCCATGGGTCTTGATAGTAGCGACAAAGGATGAGAGACAAACCCATCTTGCTTGTCGAAGCAATGATGGGTGGAGTCGGCGACACTTGGGTATGTACCTTGACCATGCGGGGCCAACCTGCTCCTCTCTTCTCTTATTGATTTTTTTTTTTTCTATTTATATTATTATTTTTTTTTTTTTTTCAACAACACTCTTTTTTTTTTTTTCTATTATTTTCTCTCCTCTTTTTTTTTTCTCTTTTTTTTTTTTTTTCTTTCTTCTTTTTTTCGTCTATATTCTTTTTTTTTTTGTATAATTTATCTCTCTTTTTTTTTTCAGCAAGGCGGGGTGACATCATCTTTTTATTCACCATCATTTTTATTCACCATTTTTTTTTTGTATGGCCTTGGTGTATGGAACTTGAGGTTTTCACCATCTTTCCCCACACTTGGACTTTTATGCAAAAGTCAAATGTGCAAAAGCCCGGGTCTCCTTTTGAGTGTGTTCCACCATCCATGAGCATCAAAGTTTTCTCTTCTTTTTTTTTTTTTTTTGTGTGTCTTTGATGTCGGCCCCATGTTTTCAAGTATCACATGCCTCTTTTGATCTTCTTAATCGATCTTCACACGAAATGGTTAGCGACAAGAATACCCAAAGGTGCATACTAACTTGATAACACGTTCTTGCTTTTATTAAAAAAGAACAAAGGAAAACTTTTTTTTTTTTTTTTTTTTGACGGTCAGGGTTATCTCCCAACAATGCTTTCTTTATGGTCGTAAGCTTGACCATGGGAAAAAATATCTTCTGCGGTGAAGGTGGTGAAGTTCCCGATTCACCACTAAGAGTTTTAGCATTACGCTCAAGGCGCAAGTTTAGCACCATCGTGCCACTACGAGATCGACAAAACTTGTGATGAGCGAAGACATCCACAACCATCCTCTTGAAAAGTTTGTGAGCGAGGATTAAGAGAAGGTTGGGGTCCTCGTAGGGGCACGTGGTCGGGAAGCAAGACAACTCTAGAGATCCAAAAAGGTGAGCATGTATCATGAGAAGTTTTGAATGAAAACTTCGACATGCTCCTTGGCGGGTTTATGCTTGGTCTCAAGAGTTGTTGCTTCGCGCATGTCCGTGGTGCTTGAGTTTTTATCCTCGAGAGATGTGTCATGAAGGACGAGCGTTGAATCTCGACCTTTGTCAAGAACAGCGTTTTGTTGGCGAGAGGGGCACGTCTTATGTTCGAAAGTGAGGGCGATGGGTACTTTGTTTCACTAAGATGCAAAAGCAAATTAAGTGAATCGAATGGAGTTATGAACTCCGCCTCCTCGAACGTGGGTTTTGGTTGGGAAGATGCTTCGCCTTTGGGATTTCTAGGTGAGAGGCACAAGCATTCTTTCCCAACTTCTCATCATGGCTCTCCTCTATAGGTTTTCATGAAAAAGCTTTTTCGAGAGGGTAGCCTATGAGAAGATCAAAGTCAAGGATGGGATAGATATAGAAGTCTAAGCGAACCTTGGTTTCATGAATTTTTATTGTACGGCCCTAGCAATCCCACAACATGCAAAGATGAGGCCGAATTGACCCTTGAAAAGTCTATTGGTCGAGGCTAGCGGCATATTATCCAAAAAGGGTTTCCGCAAGATATTGTGACATGATATTTGCCTCATTTTGTTGGGTTGTGTAGGGCATCTAAAGAATTTCCTCGTAATGAACAAGATATAGTCGCGGAAGGTGAAAGAATGCGAATTGCTTGAGGAAGATCGTTTCACCTCCATTAACCATTCTTTTGAAGGTTTCATGTTAGAGGAAGTTTCCTTAGAAGGAAATGTGTTCCATTTGCTCCATTCGTGCCATAGAAGGTTCAAGGTTCTCCGTGATCCTCGAATTTGATCGGGAACTCCGAAGGATGAAGCATCCCTTCCGCCGGTGTTCGTCGTTCGAGTGAGGAGCTCAACGGTCGAGTTCTATTGGTGATACGTGGTATGGTTCGTGATGAGGGCTCCTCAAAACTTGACATGCCCTTGTTGTGGAGGGAGTAGGTTCTACAACGGGAGAAGCATGCTTCTCTAGGATGTGATCAGGATTTTCCTCTATTCCGTTGTAGGTTTGCATGAAAAGCGACCCTCCGGCGGTCATGTCAAGGTATAGGGCGGCGTCTATGTCAAGACCGAACAAAAGATATGCAAAAGCACACTATCGGGTAATGACAAGTGCGGGCTAGCATGTATTAACATTGTAAACCTAGCCCGGGCTGCACCTATGGACTCCTTCTCATCTGCTTTCGAAATCGAGGAGTGTCCTTGGTAGGGTGTTGATGGGGGAAAAATGCTAGACAAAAATTGTCTTTGAGTTCTTTCAATCCCCATTCAAACTTCCCATGACATTAGTGTACCATTGTTCTGCTCTCCCTTTGAGGGAGAAGCGGAAACAACGTCCACATGATATTTTCTTGTGTCATGCGGGAATGCTTAGGCATGCACATATCTCCTCGAAAACTTGTAGGTGGCTACATGGATTTTTTTCGGTGTGGTAGCCTTGGAGAAAGGGTCTACCCGAACAATGGATTCTAAATATGGATGGAGTTCATAGCGGATGAAAGTTTTGGTTTTGAAAAGATTGCGGCTCTATGAACTCCTCGGATTGAAGCGAAAGGTTTTTGAAAATGATTGGATGGCTTCATTTTGAAAAAAGAAAATAAATAACTATTTTGATTTTTTTAAATTGATAGATCACGAGGACTCACTAGGTTCGAAGATAATAGCAACCGTTCCCGACAACGGCGCCCGAGAAAGCTTGTTGGCGTTTCTTTACGAGATAAATCATGGCGCCGCGGAATTGTCGTTGTAGCTTTCACGGAAATATTCGAGGTATCGTATTTTCCCGCAGGGGGGAACGGATGTACTCTCTCTAACTAGTTAAGCCCAAAAAGGGACACACGGCCAAAGATGGGGAGGATTAGCGAGAAGGATCCCTACACCTTTAGTGTCTATGGTTAGCTGGTCTCGAGCTACTTGTTCACTTCGGGACGCAGGCCCTCGCCCAAGCAAGGCGAGTCGGCAATTAGCTCTCGTCCACGGCCGAACATGGGGGATTTCAAGGGACGGTCAAGGCTTGTTGTTGGTGTTTCTTACGCACCAGAGAGAAATCCGCGGCGCGCGGAAATACCGTTGTAGCACTTCACCGGTGGTAGCGCGGGGTATCGTATTTTACACAAGGGCGATCGCGCGGCTTTGCACTACAGTGCAGTGTCAACTTAAGGCAAGGGTTTGTTTTCTAAGAGTAGCGAGGTATCTATAGGCTAAGTTTTCTGGCGGTGATTTCTAAAGTCCGTTATCTACTCGCCGGGGCCGACCCAGCGCCCAAGCGGGAAGCTTAGGCAATTAGCTCTACGACACGACCCGAGCGTGGGGGATTTCAAGGGGACGGACAAGGCTTGTCACGACCAAGCCGCCTACCCCCTCAACAGGTGGGATGCACGCAAAAGATAGAAAGCCCTTAGTCTAGACACCCGTCTACACTAGTGATTATTACTGGCGTGTCGACAAGGCTTGCCGTCCCAGGGTCCTTCTACGAGCAGCGCCCCGAAGGAACGACTATCAATCCGCAAGTCTACAACGGCTAAGAAATATCTGAAGGAAATTAAGTAGGCGCAAGATAATCACAAGACTCCTTACCAAAGTGTAAGCGGCTTGCGAGAGGTACAAGCCGGGCGGATGCAGAGCAAAGTCAGGCACTCCGTCCTCCTAGGAACCGCGAAACAGGGAGGGCGGCAGGCAACTCCGGGTAGAAAGAACAAAGCTTCTTTCTAGCTTTTCCCTCTCTCACTCTCTAGAATTAGAAGATAGAAGAAGAAGTAGAAGAAGAAGAACTAATTCTACTCTCTTGCACAAGTAATTTGGTTTCTCCTTTGAATTGTTATTTAGAGAGGTGAAGGAGGGAGCTATTTATACACAAGGGGAGGGGCCTAAATGCTAAAAACATCAAAACCGACCTAGGAAAACCTTCCAAATCCACCAAACCGACCATCCAACGTCGGTAGTGTCCGTTTTGGAAGGTAACAAACCGCCTCCCAGCTGGGCCCGAACAGCCTCGGCCCGGGGTCTGCGGCCGCTTACCAGTGGTCTTGTAGCGCCCTCTTTGGGGCCCGCCGCTCGCCCCGGTATTTTGGGCCTCCTAGGCGTGAAAAGTCGTGAGGTGGTCTTGGCCGGCACGGTTTTGGCGTTTTGTCGATTCTTGTTTGGGCTTGCCATTTGCTCCTTTGGGCTTTTTCTATTTGTTGGTTTTATTTCTTTTCTTTGTCTTTTTGGCCCAAAGTGATCATCCTTGAGTTGGTACACTGCAAGTCCAAATAAACACCAAAACTTTGGAATATGTTAGTTGAAATCCCTATTTCTAGGTTGTTTTGGGTGTTGTGTTGTGATTGTTTAATTTGCGGTTGGTTACGTCAACAAACTCCCCACACTTAGCCCTTTACTGGGTCCTCTAGTGAAGGCACGGGGACTAAAAGTGGTTCAATCTCCAAGATGTAAGCTTGCATACAGGTTATTCAAGCCTTACACGCCTTGTGAGCATTCATGGTGGCTACCAAGCTATCTTAGAATAATTGAGCAATGGAGCGGCATGAACTTCCATCTTCTTGCTACTACTCATGCGCAAAGACTTGGTAAGTTTTGAATTTTTGAAAGAAATAGCATTGCTCTTTATGGCATTGACTCTCACAAAATCACTCTTGTTTGAATTTTCCTCTCAAAACACTCTTGTTTGTATCACTCTCACTCATCCTATTTTTTTGTAGGGTTTTTGCGGATCTTTAAGGTGGAGTGATGCATACGTACCTCTATGTATATATTAATGCGGTCAAGCTACGGATCGTTGGAAAGAGGTGCCATACCCTTAGATCGAAATGTGCAAGAGTGTGTGGAAAATATTGATGATATATTTTTCTTTGTGGTTACTCCTTGGCGCATGATCTCTTTCCTTTCTTTTTTTTTTTGTATGCTTTTGGAGAACCACAGGGCTACTTGTCTTTTTTTTTTTTTTTTTTTTTTTTTGGAGATGTGGGCTCTACTGGCCCTCGGACACATGTCCATTTTCATCTCTTATTCTTTTCTTTTTTACGCAGCTTTGTATCTTTCTCTCTGCGTTTTCTTGATAACGGGGAGATGATCATGGTATAATGAATGGAGTATTTATTTGGTGGATGGTAATAGATGCATGTTGTGCGCAATTCTCATAAATTGTGGCTGGCGTGTGTATGTGGGTATGCGTGTTTTTAGATCTTGGGAGTATGAGCCTCTCTCAACGCGGATCTCTGGCGACAAAACTCAATACTGAGTGGGTAGTAGCTATAGTGGATAATCATATCATCATTAGGGCTTTGGTAGGATTTGGCTAAGTCAAACCATGGGCATGCTTTATTTTAAATTTTTCGAAGATAAAACCAAGTCTTATTGCAAAAAGAGAGCAAGCGTCAAGTCATTCTACCATATCACAAAAAGATCAATTATTTAGATAAGCATGGGGTCCCTAATGGATAGTTGCTCAACAAGGTATGGATTATGACGAGGAATAAAATGTATGCATGCCATGTATCAATTGGTCGATATAGAGATGGAGCTTGGTTCAGGTTTTAGCACTTAGAGAAAAGTCACAAGTCAAAATTTAATTTTAATAAATCACGTACCTTTGACTTGCGAGCCTCCCCCCACACTTGTTTTTGTACTGTTTTTTTGCACAAGGACAAAAACAAGTGGATTTTATAGACAATAATATAATAATAAAACTTTATTGAATTTAATAATTCAAACTGGGCGCACACTTTGAAGGAATTACAAAATGATTGAAAGGGAAATACCGAAAATTAAAACTAGTCTTGGCGCTAATTATTGGAAGAGAGGTAGAGCTCTTCTATTCGAAAAGGTCAATGAGATCCAGGCGTTCTACCCCCATCTCCCTAGCGGCGAGTCTAAGCTCCTCATGCAAACTAACGTGCAAGTACGCTAGTTTTTCCTAAGGCGGATATTGGCTATGCCTTTACGCTCTTTTGCCTCTAAGGGTTCGGACAAAGCTTGAGAGTTCGGTGATCTTCTTACGCACACTCTCAACCGTAAGACCCTCTTTGGGCACAATGTCATCCCGAAGAATCCTTTTGGTTGTCCCGGATCGAGGTTTGGGAACCCATTTCTTCCATTCCCATTTGGCATTTGCTCTAAGGTATATGGGAAACAAGAATCGGATTTTTGGAAGAAAGCGGAGAGATGTTTTTGTCGGGTCATTGGAGTATGCTATTGTTTCCTCTTCGTTTTTATGGGGATATTTTCCTTGCCGCCTACCTTCCTCTTCTTTGGTGTCGAATTTCAATCGGAGGTAGGAGGGCAAGGTCTCTCTTTGGGTCTCTCCTTCTCTAGATATTTAGTGGCAAAAAGTCATGGCTTCCTCTCTATTGAAGGGTACTAGTGCCATGGGAGAAAGAGAGCCTCTTTGCTTGTTCGGCTTGGAAGGAAGTATTGAGGAGAGAAGAAGAGCAAAGAAGGGTGGTGTGAAGAATGGAGAGGAGGGGTGGATTTTATAGGACAAATTCTTCCTACGGTTTGGCGGTCGAGAAATCGCGGGAACAAACCGCCCCTCACGTGGGTTGTGAGAAGAAGAAGGAGATGGGCGAAATCCGGACCCAGGGGGCCGACCGGGGGTCTTGGGCGCACCGGGTGTCTTGCGCGGCGCACCGCAGTGTCCCCACGGTGGGGTTTTCGGCCACATCCATTTCCTTTGTGAAAAGTTTTGAATCGGTGTTTCTTGTGAGCGAGGCGTTTCCTTTCTTCTTGATCTCTAATTGATCCTCAAATTCAAATTTTAAAAATAGATTATGCTTTGATTAATTTAGAAAGTAGATATCCTTTGTGTAGCAAATGACCACATACTTTTAGTGAGGAAAAGAAAACTCTATTTAAAACAAAGTAAAAATATCTGAGATAACTTTTATGTTTTATTATTACCTTATATAAATTATTATATATCTATATATATATATATTTTTTTGTATGCTGATCATCATAAATTAATTTTCAAAGCATAAATCTATTCTATCGAGCTCTTGGTTAAGATCAGATCTTGGCTCGAAAAGAAAAGCTTAAGGCGCCGACCATTTACCTTTTGTATCTCACTGCGTCATCTTGGATTGTGATTGCGCCATGTGGTGGCGATGTTGATGGCGATTATGCGGTCCTTTCCATTTGCTCCTTAGCTTTCCTTCGCGACGGTTTCACGGGAGTTGAATAGGAGTACTTTGTCTCCGTGGTGAATTCTTTGATTTTGATCTGGGTGATCATGCCATCTTTTTGTGCGCTCTTTGTAGAGCTTTGCAGCGTGAGTGCGCCTTTTTCGCCATTCTTCAAGTTCGAGGAGATTTGTCTCACGGCGGTTCTTCCCAGCCGGTCGGCGTCCATATTCCACTTTTTGATGGCCCAATGAGCTCGGTGTTCGGCTCAAGCGGTAAATGGCAGGTTTGCCATAAGACCCCGGTGGTAAGGTGACATCTTTGATGGGGGCTTTGTAAAATTTATCAGATATGCCCGAAGAGCATCGGGTAGCTTGTTTTCAACCCCTTCCCCATCTCGTTGGCCCGTCTTCTGCGGGATGTTTTTTGATTTGTTTATTGGAGGTTTCGGCTTGCCCATTGGTTTGCGGATGATAAGGGATAGCAATATTGTGCGAGTGCAAAAAGCTCCTTCAAGAATGCCTTGAATGATTTGTCCCTTGAAATCGATCCTCCGTCGCGATCACCATGCGTGGCGTTAAAGCGGGAAGATGATTTCATGGAACATCTTTAACGTGCGTGCTTGCCATCAACATTTCTTTGCATGGTAGTGCCTCTCCCCACTTTGACACGTAGTCCCGCGCCACGGGATGTACTTCGCAATCATGGGACTACGGAATGGCCCCATGTAGTCAATGCCCCACACATCAAATATTTCTATTTGAAGGTTGTAATGTAGGGGCATTGCATTGCATTTTGTGATGTTAGGTGTCTTGTCGGCGGTTGTAGCATCTTGATGAACTCTTTCGTAATAAAGGTCGTACATCGTCGGCCGGGAAGAATCCGCCTTTGCCAAAATTTTGGCTTGTGATCGCGGAATACTCCGAGATGCGGCGTGGGGAGATGCATGACATTTTTCAATGATGCATTCCTTCCTCCTTAGTGCGCATCTTCTCAACCAAGCCATTCGCACACACCCAATGCGGATATGGGTCATCCATAGGTGCCGTCGCTCTCCATTTGGAGTTTCCGCTTGTTCTCCCAGGTGGTACATAACACGCAACCATGTAATTCACAATGTTTGCGTACCATGGGTTGAAGTCGCGACACCTTGAGTAGCATGTCGTCGGCGCGGGGTAGTCATTGATTGGTAGCTCCTGCATGTTAGTTACCTGATATAAGCGACAAATGATCAAGGCGTATTTTCTACTCCCTTTTTATCTTTTATCTCTATGTCAAATTCTTGGAGTAGGAGAATCCTGCCGGATCAAGCGAGGTTTCGCATCCTTTTTGGTAAGAAAGATACTTAAGGGCGGCATGGTGCGTGTAGACAATTATTTTTTTTTGCGCCCACTAAGTAGGATCAAAACTTCTCGATAGCAAAGACTACTGCCGGGGAGTTCTTTTTACGTCGTAGCGTAATTAAGTTGGGCTCCTGTCGAGTCTTGCTAGCATATGCAATGGCATCTTTTTGTCCTTGGTTTGGTCTAAGACCGCACTAACAGACATAGTCGCTGGCATCGCACATGATTTCAAATGGCAGCGACCAATCAGGGGTTGGATGATCGGGCCGAGATGAGTGCTTTCTTCGGGGTTTCAAAGCGTGTAAGCACTCATGCTGTGAAGTCAAGGGTACGTCCTTGGCTAGCGAGGGTCGTAAGGGGTCTAGCGATTTGTGAAAATCTTTTATAAATCTTCGTAAAACCGCATGACCTAGGAAACTGGGATACCTTTGGCGTTCAGCGGGGTGGTAGCTTTTCAATAACGTCTATTTTGGCTTTGTCTACCTCTATCCCCCCCTCTCGTTCACAAGTTGCAGAAAACGATGCCCTTCGGACCATAAAGTGGCACTTTTTCGATTAAGTACCGAGGTCCTTTTCTTGGCATCGCTGCAAGACCCGGTCTAAGGTTCTTGAGACAACTTTGAAAGTCTTACCATAAACGGAGAAATCATCCATGAAGGCTTCCATGATTTCTTGATCATGTGCGAGAAGATAGACATCATGGCTGCTTTGAAAAGAAGCGGTGCATTACCACAAAATGACATTCTACGGTAGGCATAGGTTCGGTATGGGCATGTGAGCGTGTGGTCTTGCTCACGGTCATCGGGGTGGATCGGGATACGGTGGTAGCGGAGAATACCGAAAGGAAGCGAAGAAAGAATGTTTTGCTAACGCTCAACATTTCATCAATAAAGGGCGGCGGGAAGTGATCTTTCTTTGTTGCCTTGTTAAGTTTTCTATAATCAATACATTCTCCTCCACCACGTGACTTGCCTTTGTGGAATGAGTTCGTTTTTAGCGTTCTCAACGTACCATCATTCCTCCCTTTTTAGGGACCACTTGATTTGGGCTAACCCAATCAGCGGTGGTACGGGATAGATAATCCGGTGTGAAGAAGCTTGAGAACTTCCTTCTTCACGACTTCACACATCGCATTATTGAGCCTTGGGGGGGTTCGCATGATGGGGTGCTTGGAAGGGTCAATAGGTATGCGATGTGTGCGAGTGTTAGGCTTACCCTTTTAGATCTTGAAGGAATACCCAAAGACCCGTCTGTGTTTTTCTAAAGGCGGCTATTGGTTGGGTAGTTTCACGGTCACTAAGCTTGTCACTTATGATGATGGGGGCTTGTGAATCGCCGTTTAGGAACACATGGCGTAGGCAGGGGGTAGGGGTTTTAAGCTCAAGCGGAGGCCGAAGTTAGCTCTTCCTCTTTGGGAAGTTCTATGAGTTCCCTCAATCGTCCTCTTCTTCAATGAAGAAGTGGGGCGTCTTTTCTAGGTCCATTTACGGGTTTCTCATAGCATAACTCCCATGACCTCCTCGGGCATGTCATACTCAAGGAAGGGTTACATTCTGCCGGGTTTTAAATTTCGATAGCTGGGATAAACTTTTTCTTCACGAGTGTGACATCTAAATCCGGATGTTGATAGATCAAGAATCTTCTCCAAGGGATGCCGTCGAGGGATGTCGAAGTCTTGGATATCAAAATATGAAAATCCGAGACAACTTGACATTCCCTGTATAGGAAGATTTGTTCATGTATAACCTCACGACTTTCAAGGGTGGTGCGTGGCGCTATGCACAAGGTCCAGGTGTTGTGGGGGGTCCTAACGGCTTCCTCTTCACAAGCTTGTGCGAAGGTTTGGACATTATGTTTATTCCACAATGAGGGTTATACATGACTTCCACCACGTTTCACGATAATCGCATTGGATTGGTGTAGGGGCCAATTATCCGAATTTCTTGAAAGAAGGTCCTTCCTCCCACAACCATTCCGTGCTCATTATAGTAATTAGCTCCTTAATAGACTCTGGAGAAAGATTTTTATCCAAAGGGTTGTTCGAGGGGCTAAGCGGGACGGAGTGGTTTCTTCCATTGTTAAATTGCCGGTGTCCAGAGATTGATCGATAAAGTCAACCTCGAAGAACGGGAGATCGTGCATCGGCCTCCTTTGATTACGGATTTCAGCTTGGGGTCTCTCTAAAGATGTTTGAGTTCGGCAGATGGCGAAGAGACTTCCTACGGTTTTACGCTTGGGTTCTACTCGGATGGGTTCTAGCGGAGGGGAGTATTCTCAAGAATACGAGTTTAGGAGAGCTTCTCCTTATTTGTGGTTTATGTTAAACGACCCTCAGGCGACTAAATCAAGCTGGCAGGCGCTTGCCCCGGCCCAATCCTATGCGCCAAAAGCACATGGTTTGAATATGGGACGGTGCGGGCCGGATCGTGTGGCGTGGTAAACCGGTCCCGTGGCTGCACCTAAGGTTTCACCCTCTCCTTGTTGGAAGTTGGTATCTCTTGTCGCCGGGCCGCGATTACGGATAAAGGGTAGAACGCTACACGAATACTTTTGCATTCTTCATTCTCAGTTTACCAACCCCTACGTTATGGGCGTACCATTGGTCGCCCTCTCGGTGAAGAACGGAAACAACTTCCACCTCAACGTGTCATGTCATGCACACCCAGTCGAGGCACCGCAGGCTAACTCAAACTCTTAGTGAGTGATGAGGGGTTTCATATTCAAGCCTTGAAAAGGCTCGGGCACAGGCTCATGGCTATAAAGCGAGGGCGGGCTCATACTGCGAAGGCTGTGATTGGCCAGCGAGATGGCATGTTCCTCTGGTTCGTCCTTAGGAAGTAGGGCGGGATTTGTAGGGTAGGTTGCTCCATGATAGCGGGACTTTCTTTGGTATTTTTGTTTGGGATACTACAGTCCACGGTGGCAAGCAATTATATACGACAACCGTCCCGACAGCGGCGCCGAAATACTTGTTGATTGTTTCTTACGCGCAGAGAAATCCGCAAAGCGCGCGGAAATAGATTTAGCAGCACTTCACCGGTGGTAAGCGGTATAGTATTTTACACAAGAGACGATCGCTTGCTTGACTTGCTTTTTAAATTACGTGTCAACCTAAAGGCAGGTTTGTTTCTAAGTAGCGGTATCTATATTTAAGTTTTTCAGCGGTGATTTCACAAAATCCGTTATACACTCACTTGAACGCGAGCCCAGCGCCAATGCAGGAAAGCTTCCGCAATTAGCTCTCGACATTACGTAAAATTTAATATGGGGATTTCAAAGGGACGGACAAGGCTTGTCATTTAATGAAGCCACCTACCCTAAGTGGGATGCACCACAAAAGATAGAAACCCCATAGTCTAGACACCACGCCTACACTAGTGATTATTATCAAGGCGTGTCGACAAGGCTTACTCCGTCCCGGGGTCCTTCTACGAGCACCGCCACGAAGGAACGACTATCAATCGCAAGTCTACAACGGCTAAGAAATATCTGAAGGAAATTAAGTAGCTGCAAGATAATCACAAAGACTCTTACCAAAGTGTGGCGGCTTGCGAGAGATACAAAGCCTAGTGATGCAGGCAAGTCCAGGCACTCTCAGTCCTCCTAGGAACCGCGCGGAACACGAGAGGCGAACAGGCAACTCACGGGTAGAAAGAACAAAGCTTCTTTCTAGCTTTTCCCTCTCTCACTCTCTAGAATTAGAAGATAGAAGAAGAAGAAGTAGAAGAACTAATTCTACTCTCTTGCACAAGTAATTTGGTTTCTCCTTTGAATTGTTATTTAGAGAGGTGAAGGAGGGGAGCTATTTATACACAGGGGGAGGGGCCTAAATGCTAAAACATCAAAACCGACCTAGGAAAACCTTCCAAATCCGCCAAACCGACCATCAATGTCGGTAGTGTCCGTTTTGGAAGGTAACAAAACCGCCTCCCCGGCCGGGCACGAACAGCCTCGGCCGGTGCTTGTGCTTTACCGGGTGGTGCGCAGCGCACCTTTGGGGCCCGCCTAGCTCACGGCCGCATTTGGGCCTCCTTTCTTTGTGAAAAGTCGTGAGGGTGGTCTTGGCCCGGCACAGTTTTGACGTTTTGTCGATTCTTGTTGGGCTTGCCATTTGCTCCTTTGGGCCTTTTTCTATTTGTTGGTTTTATTTCTTTCTTTGTCTTTTGGCCCAAAGTGATCATCTTGAGTTGGTACCTACAAGTCCAAATAAACACCAAAACTTTTGGAATATGTTAGTTGAAATCCTATTTCTAGGTTGTTTTGGTGTTGTGTTGGCGGTGTTTAATTTGTAGTTGGTTCACCGAGTCAACACTTGTCACGACCGACCGCCTACCCCCTCAGCGGTGGGATCGCGCCAAAAGGTAGAAAACCGCTAGCCCAAACCCGCGTTTCGCTAGTGATTATCACTCTAGTGTTTGCCGGGTTCCCGGTCGAGGAGGGTTCCACCACTAGAGTCACCAGAAGGTGCGATACCGATCCATAAACAAGTAGATAAATCGTGGATAAACAAAGACAATAAAGATTATCAGGTAGGGGGAGTTTACTTAGCAAGATCCGTTAAGGGGCCAAGTGCGAATCCACGAGGTACAAGGTTGGGAGACAGGCAAGTCGGCGGCTTCCCGCTCTCGCCCTTCACATCTCTCCTCCGTAGATCTCTCTACTACTTAGGTAGGGCCTAGACCCATTGGAGTGAGGTAGAAGAGTAGAGGGAGAGTCCTCTTAGAGGAGAGGGGAGACTCTTCCTTGGAATGGTGTGTGTTACAATGGTGGGAGATGGCCTCCTTTTATAGGTAGGAGAGGGGCTCATTGGAAAATGTCCCTCCCCATATGGAAGGAGCCAAAACGAACGCAGGAACACCTTCCAAAAGCTACCAAACCCAGGCCATCTAACGTCGGTAGTGCGGGTTATGGAAGGTCACAAACGCCTCGAAGGCTGGGCCCGAGCAGCCTCTCAGTAGGGTGCGGCCACCAGTGAGTCTTGGCACACCCTCTTGGGCCCGTTAATTTGGGCTTTGGCCATTTGGCGTCTTTGGGCTGAAAAGTTGTATGGCGGTGTTTGCTTCGGCCCCGATTCTGCGTGTTTGGTCCATTTCTCCTTGGGCTTGATGTTCTTCGGGAATGCGCTTTCGAGGGAGCGCCTTTTGGTACATTTTCCACTTGTTTCTTATATAAATCTGCACAATAATAATTTGGACACTACAGAGTGGAAATATGTGAGTTATAAATGTATATGAGTATGGTAATGTATAGTTTCACCCTCTTTTTATGGTAGGATGTTGACGTTAAAAATAGTTGGTGTGGCCGTCAACAATGAAAGGCGGTGCCGAGGGCGATTGCAATTTGGGTGGATGTATCTGTTGGCGGCGATTGTACACTTTGAAGAATTCGGTTAGGAATAAGGCACGTCGGCTCGATTCTTGGGCTTATGTTTGTTGGTATTTTTGTTAAGCCCAAAGAAATATTTATAATTTGTATAGTCATGGCGCGCAGGATCTAGGTGAGCACTTCACGGGGAGGAGGGGTTTAATATCGAATCGAGGGGAAACGGGTGAGGGAGACTATGATCTAATCTTAACCAGGTAATATAAGACTAAAGGTTGAGGGTATAGAGGTTTACTAAGATAGCTAAATCTTAATTTGGTAGCGATGTTGATACTATTCTTATGGGGATGTACTAAAAGAAAAGGGCCAAGGGCGAAACTCACTATTCCCCGATAACTTGTTAAGTACTTAGTCCTATCCAGCGGGAAGTGGAATCAAAGGAATCAATGATGATACTTTGTCACTACCACGAACTACTGCCTTTCGGGAAGGTAGGGTGTATCTACGAATGCAGAGCCCAAACACCGCGTTTGCACTACAAATATTACTCTAATCTAGGTGCAGTTAAAGCACTCAAAGAGGGCTCATTAGACCAATAAGAATAATTATAAACAATATAACTTACTAAAAGAAAAGTAAATTACGGAGTAACTCCAAGTGTGATTAACTTCCAGAGGTACAAGTGTGGAGATAGCACCCGGTAGGCACTTCCTCTAGATTCCTTCCCTCTCTCTATCTCTCTTATTCTAAAGATTAGAACTATTGAGTTCTAATCCTCTCATACTAACTCTTCTAATTGTAGTTCTAATATGCTTCTAATTACATTCTAATTCACTAATCTCTTAGAGAGTTGATCCATTCAAAGGATCCCTCTGTTTGAGAAGATAATGAGATAGAATGAATTGATAATGAATTAGGGGTTTAACCACAGAGGGCGAGGGGGTCTTCTTATATAGTCATGGCGATGAGCGTCGGCCCTTGGATCAAGCACTAGGCAACAGCGGTGTAGATACAACCTCAATGGCGGTAGTGAACCAGACATAAAAATGTGAAATTTGGCGGGGTGGCCACACGGCGACCCTTGGGGTGAGTTTCTTGGCGCGGGCGCCGGGGTGGCATTTGCCACCTCGGCGTCTCGTCTTTCTGTGTCTTACGGTGTCTTCTAGGAATGTTTTAGTTCACTTTTAGGGTTGAGTTGCTTCACGGACAAGTCACGGTCTTCATATGCCTTGAATATTACGGAACTTTCTCCATCTTTCTACGTAATTATCTATTAAGTCCTGGAAGAGTGTCTGAATACCAAAACTTCGTGGAATTATGTTAGTTAGACCCTAGACTTATGTTTGGTCTTTGACTTGAGCACTTAATTCTTGTTTTTTAACTAGTAATTTTATGCTTTAGCAGAGGTGTCAACAAGCTCCCCAAAGCTTACCTCTTGCTAGTCTCTTAGCCAAGACACAAAATATTATAAACTACTTACTTGGATCGGGATTCTTTTAGCAGCTTTCACACCTCAATAGTACACATGCTTTCAAACAAAATTTCTCTCGAGATAAAGATAATTTTTTTTCATAATCAATTACCTCTTACTTTTTGGAGCTTATATCTTTTTACGCAATCTTGGGTAATTGAAAGATAAAAGCAGTCAAGTCAAGCACTAAATCTCAAACTCTTTTGATCAGCGTTCTTTTAGGGTTTTTGCTAATTTTCAAATAAAACTCAAAAGTTCCTCAGTATGACTCTCTCTAATCTCTCATTTGTGGTATTTGTGGATCCTTTCTTAGGCAATAAACTAGTGTTGCCTTTCTTTTTTATAATAATATATTTGACTACGGCAATAGCACACTATGCCTTCTTCTCTCTCATCCTATATATCTAAGTTTTATATGTGGAGCTCATAGGTAGGAGAAAAATAATTTATTTACTTACTAAGCATACATTGTAAATTCAAGCAATGGATCCAAAGATACAAGTCTGCTGATCCAAATTGTGCATGTGTATGGTGGATAGAATATATATATGATATGGAATGTAGTAAAAGTATGTAGTGAAGTGAATAGAATAGATAGGGGGAAATCTTACTTTTGCTCCTTTTAAGAATCTTCTCTCTTTTTATTTTGAAACTTTATAGAACACAGGTTGTATCTCTCTCTCTCTCTTTTTTCAATAGAGGTGGGCTCACCTGTGGCCTAGACTTTTTATGCATTATTTCCTCTCTTATAAAGATGTGGGTTCTACTCACCCCTCAGGACACTTATCCATTTTCATCTTTATTTTTTTAGAGATGTGGGCTCTACTCGCCCCTCGAACTTGTGTTCATTTTCATCTCTTTTAGGGAGGTAGGCTCTACTTTCTTGGTAGGACACTTGTCCATTTTCATCTCCCTCTTTTCTTTCTTTTTTAGAGTACAACCCGGATCTCTCTTTTTTTGCAATAACTTTTTGAGGTATATAATTATTTTGGAGCTTTTTGTAAGATATTGGCTAGCAATGAATGAGTGGATGGGTATATATATAGTAGGTGTATATGGAGTAGATATAGAGTGGAATGACTTGGAATGAGATGAGTGGAGTGTACATGATCGACATGACAAGTTTCTAAGGGTGGAAACAAAAGATTGAACAAACTCAATGCAAAGCAAGCGACCTATATATATATCAAAAAGATTTCCTAATCTATAGAGCATGTATATGGTTGTGGGGTAGGAGGTTCACACTCTTGTCCCGCAGGGAACTTATCATGTGCATTTCAATTTTTCAAAATATAAATCTCCGAAATCTGTGTCACTAGGAGTAAGATCAAATAATGCTTTCGGACTATCATATATCATATCCAAAGTCAATTACCTAGACTTTAGAGCAAGCAATTTGCAACCCATAGGTTTTGGGTTTCAAAATAAATATTAATTTTGCAAATGGGCTAGAGAGAAATTAAACTTGAAAGCTAGGTACTAGAAAAAGTATAACAGCAGACAACTATTCATCATCTCCTTGTTGACAAATTTTAAGGTTCCTTTTAGTTGAGCAAATTAAACTTTAGTATGCACTCTCTCTTGATCCTTTATTCTCCTCTAACAAAAAGATTTATTAAAACTATTAGACTCTATAAAACTAGACTCTTAACAAACTTTCTAGCAAACAAAATATTTAACTAATAATATAATATAGATAATAAGATAGTAGATACTTATCAGCGGATAAGGGGGTTTTCTCTTTAAAAGGCTAGTTGAGGAAGTGTGCTGGGATCATTGATGATGAGGAAGTTGAAGTAGATGGCGATGATGTGGAGCATATCATATCTCTCTTCCTTGAATCACTGAACTCAAATAAACAACAAAGCTAGTGGAACTTGATTTAAGCATTAGGGGTTATACATTAGCTTCATGTGTCTAGAGATGGATCATGATTATTCTATGTAAAACGTGGGGAAAATATTTTTTTGGAGTTTTATAAATTTATATGTATGCGAAGAATTATGATGCAAATGCAACTAGATGAATGAATAATTATTTTTTATGCCCACCCGGTGAATATCTTTATGGTTGTTACACACCACAAGATTATTCACATGGGGCCTAGAATTTTTCAATGCAATGCTAATGCGAAATTAAATATGCTAAGGAAAATGATTATGCAAAAGAAGTAAATATCTGCGTGCAAGATGCGAAAGATAAATATGATTTAAATGCTAGAAATTAAATATGGATAACTCCGAGTTACCTTTCGGAGGTTCAATGTTTTAAGTCATTTGAACAAGACTACTTACCTTAGTTACTCCTTGAGTGTATCATCGATCTTGATAATTTGTATCTCCTAAGATGGTGATTACGTAAAATTTTGTCACCCATGTTCTTTTCTTTGGTCCAACATTTAAGTGAAACTTTGATAGTGGGGGTTGGCGGCTTCTTGTTTTATGTGCATCTTGTGTGAGTCGGGGACATTCACTTGTAAGATTTTGAGAGGTGAAGACTCCTCCACACTTTGCTCAAAGTGTGTCTGGAGTGTAAAGACAAGGCGAGATCAAGTGCATGAGCTACGTTGGTGGAAAAACACCATGAGGAACCAAAAGTTCATTCTTCTCTAAAACCTCGGGCACATCAAACAAGATAAAGTTAATGTTTATATGTTTCCTTTTCTATAACAAGGGGTGAATAAATCGAGAAGATGGAACATGAAATGTTGCAACACAATTGTTAATATGATTAGGACTATGAGATCAAGAAGGTGGTGTTAGGAACAACGTGCGAAACAAAACATGTTGAGTTAATAAAGTTAGAATCAAGCAAGGGTGTTACTCTAACATGTTTTGGTTCTTTATTTGTGAACATGCCATATTTAAAAGCTTATTTATTGATAACTCACCTCAAGATGTTACCTTTATTATTGGAGCATGATGATGGCCTTTGTAGCAACTTGTGATGGTGCTTTTTCATATTTGACCTCTTTATGTGATTTTCCTAAGCGTATTTCCTCTTCTTTGTTTCCATAAGGTTCTTCTATAATACTGATATGTCCTCCTTGTGAAGATTTGTTGTATCTTACAGCTTCTTATTTACTTGCATTATTAGTTAACAACCTTAGCACATACATAGAGGAATATGCAAAATAATACCCGAGGATAGTGTTATTCTGAGACAAGGAATAACAATACTCTGAGGAAAGTTTGGTTGAAAATTTTGGCATAGATCTTTTTATCTTGTATGTTTCCATACTCACCTTGCTTTTCTAAGGAATGATCTTGAGAGCACTTAAGTTTGATTTTCATGCGTCGAGAATAGAACTCAGAGCTTGTAGAAAAGGTAATAATAAGGAATAGAGGGTGCAAACCCGTTATGTGCTTGGGATGTGATGGGAGCATGTGAGGGAGGAAGAACATGATTGGATTATCCTTGGTGTGAGTTTGGAGGTGTTTCCCTTCCTCCATGTGCCATTCATCCTTGAGTTGGTGCCGGAATATGAGCAAGTGCTTTTTGTTTATAAGACTTGATTTTGTGGCACTCCCTCTTGACCTCTGGCTTCATGCTTTTGGTATGGGTTTATCTGAGGACCCTCCCCAAGCTTATTTGTGAATTTCTCTATCTCTGCAGTTAGTCCAACAAAGAGTATACCAATGTGCATACACAAGTAATATTTAGTTGATACACTTCAAAGCTGGAGACTCCATGTCCTAATTCAGAAAATTAGGAGAGCGTTTAGCTGAGCACCATGCTTGAATTTAAAACTAGCTCAAGGGAAACATACTAAGCTGCGAGTGATAGTAGTGTTCCCCAAACCAAAAGCATACTATGGTAGATAAAGGAGGAATAGCACATGAAGGCATTATAGAAATTAACTCAAGCAGAGGAGATGAGAAAGCATGGCCGGTGGATTATTTATGCAGATGGGGCTTGTCTCAAAGGTGAAGCTTAACCAAGATGGTGTAGACAACATGATAAAGAAATATTTCTATGCATGTGATTTCATGTTGCAAAATGATTGGTTGATACATACCTTTTATTGTCATCCTTCGTTCTAGCTAGCTTGCTCTGAGATGACGAGAATGGTTTGAGTGACGAATACGAAAGGAATGGCTTTTGCATCATTTGAACATCTCTATGCTTATTTCACAGGGTACTATAACAATAAGGTAGCGGCTCATGTTATTTCTCAAAGAGTGCTTACTTGGACTAGGACATGACAAAGCTCGATCCTTAGAAACCTATTGGTGCGATTCATGTGATGATGAAGTGGTTTCCTTCCAACATCAATCTACCTCAAGATTTTTCCTACTTAGCGAGGTCTGGAATATTTATTATAGATGTATGCATCATACAACCACCCTTTCAAAATCTATAGGAGGAGAAAGAATGAGGGGGTTGAGATCTCATGATGGGATAGTGATAGAGACTAGGTAATCTGAGGAAGGTGATCGTGGACATGGGCTGAATGCAAAGTGTGGCTACTGTGCAGCGGCTCGTACTCATGATGTTTGTCCTCCTTCTCCAAACTCAAGGTTAATTTATCACTTGGCTTTACAAAGGTTTCTTGGGTTTGTGTCTTTCGAGGTTGATTGTGTCTGAGATGTCATCCGTACAGTCAATGGCACTTTGGAATACATAGGTCATTAACACTCTCAAGCCATTGTTGTGGGTCTTCTTGTTAGAGTCTTGATGAGATTCCTATGCTTAGGTTGTTGTGGTGAATTTCTAGGCTCATGATGTGTTTCAAAAGAAGGGAAGTATATGTGGATTCATCAGACAAGGATGGATTTAGGATGTGGTTTAGAATAAACGCGTCTTGTTTAGGCATAGAAGGAAAGAAGATAAGGTCGATACTTCTGGAATGGCAGCTTTGTTCTACTTCTATGGCAAGACTGAGATCCCGGACATGCCATCCTTGAGTTCCTTTCCAATGTCTGAAAGAATCAAAAGCACATTCAAATGGAACTTCTCCTTGAAAAGAATCTGAGATTATAATCACTTGGAGTCTCTTTGTCACAGATGAAATTTAGGTAGTTCTCCCAAAATCACTAAGGGTAGGTTCATAAGGATCTTCCAAGGGGTGGAATTTCTTCTTCACTTTGGGAGATTCTCGAGGATCGATTGACCGTTTCAGATGTGGATGAGCTGAAGCCTTGGGATTCGGATTTGTTTGCAAAATTAGCTATCAGTAGTTTCCTCTCCTTGATCGGAGGATGATCTCTTCCCTTGTTCTCGAAAGATTACTGAGTGTGGGCGTATCACTTGGCATCACGTCAATGAGGATCTCTCTTGCTTCTATAGCCGGACAGAGAAAGGGAATGCGCCTCCTAGGAAGCCTACGATTAAAGGTCTCTTTTATCTTTGCCTGTCGGATTTGAGATGAAAATGTTGAAGAAGAGTTGAATGCGACTGCGGAATACCAAGGTTTGGGCCATGTTAAAGTTGATTCAAGGTCATTTAAAAGCGATCCCATGATGCTTTAGGAGACTCTTCTTTTATCTTCGTTTGAAAAGTTAAAAGTTCTATCTGAAGGCGGGCTTGTTTTTGGGAGGTGGGAAAGAAATAGGTACAAAATTTGTTGGACATTAATGACTCGATCTCGCTCTCACTCTCTCTACGTTTCCAGAAGTAATACCACTTGTTTTAGGCTTTTCCGTCAAAGAGAGCGAGGAAAGAACTTCCGGCGTGGGTGATGATCGGATGTACCTTCCATATAGAAAGCATCTCATAGTTTCCTCGAGCTTTTCGAAGTAGGTGTGAGTGTGGGTTGAGCTCTCACCTTCTACAGGAAGGCTGGTTCTGTGCAGTCGTATGTAACCCAAAAGCGCATTAGCTCGTAGGACTTTGCTGGGATAGGCTCTGAAGATTGCGTTTGCCTAAAGCTTTAGCGAGGGTGCCAGACATGTTACTCATGTAGGCGTGGGAATTCGCGCATTGAAAAGGAAAAGAAAAAGAATAGATGAGTTAAAAGAAAAGGATAAAGAGTAGAAAAGAATATGATACGAGGATAAGGTAGATTTCCAGAGTCAGCAAATTAGGCGTTTTGCAGTAGGCCTTGATGCTTTGTGCAAGCCCCCACCCAGGAATGCATAATTTGTGTATAGTCATGGCTTAGGATGGAGTGAGGCCTTCCACTTGGGAGAGGGTTCAATATGGAATCAGGAAGCGGGTGGGGGGGCCTGTGGGTGATGCAGCCCGGAGTAGCCATAGGCCCAAAGGTTGGGGTATGGGGGTTTCAAGATAGTTAAGTCACTGGTTTGGTGGCGGTGTTGTCCACTGTTCCCTTAAGGAGGAAGTAGGGATGGACAGAGCTCACTGTGTTGCAGTGGCGTTTCCTTGGCAGGTCTATCAGGAGGTTGGGTCCAGAGTCGTGCTGCAGAGACTGCAGGAGACGTGGGTGCTGATGGG